>JZSA01005416.1:0-18187 GCA_000956155.1 Cotesia vestalis | reverse complement strand
AGCTCTCCCAGCTCAAAAGTCTGAAAGAAGTTTCGTAGAACACTATTTTTGGATTTTTCAAATCGCAATAACTTTTGAACGGATCAACCGATTTTCACGCCGTTGGCATTCGACGCAGTTTTATCATCCTCATAAGTGATTTTCAGGTTTTCATTGATTAAATCGAAAACTTCAGAGTGATCCCGAAAAAACACTTTTTTCGGTTTTCTTTCGTTCACGATAACTCACGAACGAATCAACCGATTTTGACCGGATTGGCGACGGATCCACGGATCGGCGTGGTTTTTCAAGCTTAAGGGCGGATTAGTTTTTAAAGTTGATCGATAGAGCCGTTTAAAAGATATTCAAAAAGAACGATTTCAAAAATGATTTTTTTCTTTTTTTTTTTGAGATTTTTCAAGATTTCTTAAAATCTATCGGTCCGAATCGGTTCAGATTCTCAGGAAATCTAAGTTTGAGGGAACTCTTTAGAACGCCGTTTAGTTCGTTCCGATCGGTTCAGTCGTTTAAAAGTTATAAGCGAGTCACATAGTCACATAGTCACATAATCACATAATCACACAGTCTCATTTTCAAAGATTCGTTTGTTTTAATTAGTTGATACTTTTTGTTAAACTTGTAAGTGTTTGGTTTAACCACTAGGTGGCTACACCCTCTCACTCTCTGACAAACCTTACCAGGGTCTATATGAAGACCAATGTTATTTCTGACAATAAAATATATTGTTTAAAGAATTATTTAGACTGAATTTTTTCATATGCACGAAAAAAGGGTAAAATTACATCATGTACACAGAGGAATAGTATATTATACCCCTTGGGAAGGAAAATAAGAAAAGCCTCAGATCACATGTTTGTCGACCTCGGCTTCGCCTCGGCCAACAATTACATGTGATCTGAGGCTTTTCTTATTTTCCTTCCCAAGGGGTGTAATATACTATTTTGTCCGACGAAGGCGGAAAGCGGCAACTTTGTTTAGCGCAGCGGGACGAAAGTTGCCACTTTCCGCCCGGAGAGCAAAAAAAAATATTGTTAAAATTACTATCCAACGTATCCTTAAAATAACAATCCAGATTTCTGATTTAAGGATTCATTTGTTTCCCGTAAGCATACAGAGAATAGCTCTTGTAAATGCATGTAGTTTCGTTAAAACAGACACAGAAAAAAAAATTAAGTTGATTCAAGAGAAAAATTCTTGAACCAAGAATATGATTTTGAAGAGGGTAATTGTCTTGAATCAATAAGAAAAATTTTTGAATTAAGTAAAATTTCCTTAAATCAAGAAAAATTTCTTTAAATCAAGAATTTTTTTACTCAAATCAAGAATATTGAGCTCTTCAAAAATATATACTTGATTCAAGAACATTTTTTTTTCTGTGGGCAACTGTTTCGTTAACGTAAGGATCTGTATAGTTGAGTCAACTAAATATTGTGCCTAAAATAATGATACGGATCGTCATTTTGACTATCCGCTGTATAGCTGAATTGGCTATAAAGAATATCTAAGAAAATTGAGTATACAACGTATAATCAGAATAACGATAAGTATCCTCATTATGACGATATTTTTTTCTCCTTGTAATGTAACGTGACACTTCATATAAAAAGTTGGAAAAATTACAGTTTCAGATTGTAATTTTTACAAACTTTGTAAGAATTACATTGTAAAATATAGATATTAAATTTAAAGCTGTGAAAATTAGCATTCAAAATTTGAATTTAAAAAATGTTATTTCAAACTGCAACTTTACTAGTTTTAAATTTGAAGTGACACTTATTACTATTCATTATGTAATTTTTCCCTAATTCTTTTTTTCGTGTGGCACAATAAAAATTACATTCTAACTCAATTAATTTTATATAAGGCTAGATAAATATAAATTTTATGTACATTGGCTTAGAAATTATTACACTGAAAAAATAAAACCAAAATTCGAGATCAATATTGTCAGTCTAAGGTCGAAATCATTATAAAAAAAATCATGGTTTTACTAAAGGAAATTTTACTCAGTTCAAAAATGTTTCTACTTTACCCTGTGGATGAATAATTTAATAAAAATGATTTCAATGGTTCATGATTTCTTGTTTTGAATAAACTTAATTTTTTATGAGTGAATTAGTTTAATTTTACTAAATTTTTCCACAAAAATGCAACGTCACACAAGTATGAACATCCAAAACTAAAAATAATGTTGATTATTAAAAAATTTTCTCCTATACTTTCTCTAATTATCGAAACCTACAAATAGAAAAATCCGTTTAACAAAACGAGATATTAAATTAATACAATAAATTACACCGAATTATCGAGTATAAATGCTTCCATTCTACCGTGAAATATTGTTTTATAACATCCCTTCTTTAAAAACTCAGCGATACTATAAATTTTCTTCATAATATCCACACATACGTCTTTATTTGAAAAAATATATATAAAAAGGGTATTGCGTTAGCGGACTTTAGTCTATTGTTATTTACGACACAATGAAGAGCATTATTATAATTTTACCAGTGACTAAGTGACACTCTCGCGGGAATAGTCAGGAATGCTTCCTAGGACCTCCAAACGTCCAGATCTGGTGAAAACTCGATTCTCGCAAAACTGGATAAAAACAATAACCTCGATTTCACAAAATCTTTGATTTTATTAGCGGGAAATTAAAAATATCAAACATCTGAAACACGATGATAGTGCGCACCCACCTCAAGTGAAAAAACTATACTCAATGAATATAGATAATAAGGCCGATATATGCATCAATGCGTAACACACTAACTATCTAATAGAGTTAATATTTTCGTACACCTAATTAATTACTGTTAATTTACTTCCAATCCACTGAATTATATAAAAGTTAAAAGATATTCTGGAGGCATGCCCCTAAAGCATATAATCAATAAGAATCATGTTTTGAGGACATGTCCTCGAATCATCGAATCTATAAGAAGCATGTTTTGGAGACATGTCCTCAAAATATCTGTTACAGCGAAAGTATGTTTTAAGGACATGTCTCCAAAGTATACATATCTGAAAAAAATATCGAAATGGTATAATAACAATTCATAAAAATGTTTTATTTTTTCGATGCCGAAATTGACCCTAAAGTATCGGTTACGATTTATGCATGATTCAAGGACAATGTCCCCAAATTATCCGTTAGAACGAATAATAGTTCGGGGACAGACCTCAGACTATGCAAATGTCCCCAAACTATACAGTAGATCGGAATTATGTCCTCAAACTATACACTATATATATATGGGACTACATGTAATTTTGCATGATTGTATATTGTTCCATATATAATCATATATAATTATATATAATCTTGAATAGCTGTATGTTGCTCCATATATAGTCATAAATAATTATATATAATCTTGCATGGCTGTATATTGCTCCATATATAATTATATATAATTATACGATACCCCGACAGTCATTATATATAATTATATATAAATCATATATAATTATATATAGTTATATATAAAGTTTTTCACCCGGGTGTATATTAATTTAGAGGATTTATTAAAATTCAACCAATCAAATAATTGTCTTCGAATAAATTAATTTATTAATAGTCAATGAATCTTTCTATCAGTGTATATTGATAATTAATAATTTAAAAACAAAATAAAAAATTTTGTTTATTACCCATCGACCAAGCATACGATTTGCATTACTTGTAGTTGTTAAAGTAATAGTCTCTCAAGCGTCAGGTCCCAGGTTCGGTTCCCGCGCGTGACGGTTTTTTTTTCTATGAAAATAATTCTAAATAATTATATATAGTTATATATAATTATATAGGTATACATAATTATATAGGGCCATTTTTCATATATAATTATATATGGTATTATATATAATTATGTCTAATTATATATAACTTTTTTTACCCGGGTATATTTATCAATCTGACAACATATTCATTAGTTACAAAGACATCACCATGGAGCAATCACATGTTCCGCACTTTGAAACTAGTATTAAAAGTCTTCGATAGATGGCGCATGGCTGCGAAATAGTTTCTTTTCTATTTACTTGAATTTGAAGTATTGAAGTTAGTTAAGTGTTAAGAGAGTAGGATTTTTAGTCCAGTCACCGTCCACTTTCACCTCAGAATCTCACGAAACAAGCTGAATACCTGAACATACCTTCATTTTGGCATAAAAAATATTCTCCTAAAAAGCCATATATAATGGCGTGTAAGGAAATTGAAATGTAAGAGGTCAAAAGTCATAAAAATTAGTTTTTCGCGAATATCTCGTTTCCATTACCTCCGATCGTATTAACATCTATTATTAAAGTTGTAGAACACAAAATTCTCTACAAATTTGATCCCCAGCATTTTTTCGTACTGCCAATGGATCCGGAGATAAAGGGCGCAGAGTGCAATGCGCTTCACTGTACATGTCTTAGCATGCAGTCAATCGTGATTCTCAGTCTAATATTTTATCTTTCTACTTAACTATTCATTAAATATTAACGAATTAACAGTTTCGTTTATTTATTTATTAATATTTTATGTATATTAAGTTATTATTCAGTTTCACTTACCTTTTTGCAAGAAATATTGAAAGTAAATTTTTCTAAATATATTGTATTCTACCATAAATCTTATAAATGTCATACATCTATTATATTTTAATGAAGGATAATTGGATTCGAATTAGGAAAAGTAAAAAAATTTATTTATTTTAATGTCAATTTTATTTATTATTATATTATCGTTTGTATCATTAATCGTCATCTTCTTCGTCTTCATCTTCTTCTTCCGATTGACTAATAACTTTAGTATCATGTTCTTCATTTTCTCCATCACCAAAGCCGTCAGTATCAGCTACACCAACATTCATATCTTCAAAAATTTCCGGGTCATATTCACTGTCTTCATTCACGTCTGATGGATCCAACGATGCATTCAGACATGATTGTCCGTTACATTGTCCACAAGCAGTGGAACATTGCATACCAGATTTGCGACATCCACAACGCGAGCCACAGACATTTTTGCAATTGCAAAATATTGTAATGAGCAGTTCATCAGGTGCAGGTGCCAAAAGTGTTGTTACTGGCTCTAAGGTATCGTTCTGCAGCACCCAATCCCATTCTTGGGGTTCTAAATCCCTGCCTAACCAAGTTTGAATTTGGTAGTACACACGATTAATATGTTGAAGAGCTGCCCCACTTATTGGTGGTAAAAGTGATAGCTGTACAGGCTTATTAGATTTAGTCGATTTGATGAACTGTGTATACCGGAACTTGTCAATATTGTTCTCAGTTTTTGGAGCATTATATACTGCCAAGAAAAGGCGTGTTCCATTACTGTATAATATTGGTAAAGCGCAGTTTTCTTCATTGAATACTTGAGCCAGTTGATACAAATCTGGTGATTTCTCGAATTCACTGATCAGACTTTTCTTCCCTTTCCAAAATAGAGGAGACGTCGTATCACACCCACTGAATGCATGTAGAAATAAGATATATTCTTTGCAACGTGGATAATGATCAAAACTACTAGTGGAGTATAACTTTGTTTGAATTTTGTCTTTACCAACTTTTTTAAAGAAAATTTCCCGTTCATGATATTTAGCCCGACCAATTAAAATAACCAATAGATCAATATCTTCACCTATGATGACAGCAGCCCTGTGCTTTTCTGATTCCTCAATAGCTGTTTCGACAGTAAAAGCATCGGCATCGTTACTGGCAACTTTAGTGATGATATTCACAGTTTTCAATTTTTCCACAAGCATATCAATTAGGTTTTCTTTATTAAGCCGACTTGACAGAAACTTTTCTTGACTTATTGGCACTGCCATTGTTTCATCAAAAGGAAGTTCATATGACTTAGACAGAGCAGTAGTTCTTCTTAGTTGTTCCATGGATTTAATATTTTTATTATTATCCGAGTATCTGTCAAATATAACATAATTTCTGTATGAACATCTGACCTAACGTGCTATAAATAGAAGAAAACCAGGTAGAGAGAGGGTCATATTTTCAGGGCCGTAATTTGAGAAACTGAACCTGGATCCATAATTAGACATTTAAACAAATTTATTTATTGAAATAAATAATTCGCTTGTTTAAAATGAATGATTTTGTTATTTTAAATACATTTATTTAAGTAGAAAGATAAAATATTAGACTGAGAATCATGATTGACTGCATGCTAAGGCATGTACAGTGAAGCGCATTGCACTCTGCGCCCTTTATCTCCGGATCCATTGGCAGTACGAAAAAATGCTGGGGATCAAATTTGTAGAGAATTTTATGTTCTACAACTTTAATAATAGATATAAATACGATCGGAGGTATTGGAAACGAGATATTCGCGAAAAACTAATTTTTATGACTTTTGACCTCTTATATTTTAATTTCCTTACACGCCATCATATGTGGCTTTTTAGGAGAATATTTTTTATGCCAAAATGAAGGTATGTTCAGGTATTCAGCTTGTTTCGTGAGATTCCGAGGTTGACCCCTTATTTATGCTAAGGTGAAAGGACTATTTCGTCAGATCTCTATGAGAAACGTCAACTCCAAATTCCTAAAATGCTTTTATAAAGTTTGGTCCGTCATCAGTAACTGTTGCTCTGATATTTTCTGAAGTGAGACCAAATAAAGAATGAATGTCAAATAATTTTTTAGCAATCGCATCGAACGAGTGAGTGCCCGGAAAACGCTTGCAAGCAACAGCAGCAGATTTTCTTGCTAAGCTTTTTGATCAATCTAGAAATAAAAATTAAAAAATTATTTTCTTTCATACAACGATCTATAACATCAAATGATTCACCTCACAGAAATAAAAATATAAATGAAAAGGTTTTGAAGAATTCAACATTGAAAATACTACTCTGTAACGGAGTGACCGTTACCCGTTAAAAGCCCTTTTACCTGCACTCGTCTAATTATCGACGGATCACAGAGCGCTGTAATTTTAAGCCCGTGTAGGCATAATTTTAGACTCGTAAGTGAGTCCCCAAGGTGGAGGTGTCGGTGTAGTGAGAGTGGGGAGAGCAGAGTAAAGAAGAAACGAACCAACAAATTTTGGTAAGATTTTATTGTGATCGGACGACCGAAGCATCAACTTCGCAAAAAGGTTTAACTCAGGTAATTATTTTTTTTATTCGCTCGCTCTTGTGGAACGAGGCGATGAATCTTAGTTAAATTTAATGCGTGCTAGGCCCAATGTCAGCTTGCTTAAGTTTAATTAATTTAAGAAATATTCTAATGCCGATTTGATGTTCTAGAAAGAAATATTATCTGAGGAGGAATCAACGAAGTGGTGATCAAGGACTGTGCCGCCAAAACAACACCTCACCGAGGAGAAATAATTGAATGATGATAATTATATTGTGGGTGCGTGTGGAAAATTACGAAATTATGAAACTATGGAAAATTGTGAAATATGGAAAATTATGGAAATATGGAAAATGGTGCAAAATAATTAGAAACCGCGGTATGGTCGCTAAATAAGAGGGTATCGTCGGGATTAGGAATTATGATAGGAAACCGTCGTCCAAACGGGAATAGGACTTAGTATTAAGTGTTATTAATTGTAAGGGGAATCTTATTGTCATGGGGTTGGTTAAATAAAATTTCTTATAAAATGAATTTCTTTGATAATTTCTGTTTCCTTCCTAACAATCTCTCACGACCCTGCAGAATTTACTCCATGCTCTGGTCCAGTTTCTGGATACTGTGTCTAAAAATCCAGTGGCGCCCTAAATAAATTAAGGGGTGACCAAAGAGAACGAATAGACTTTTTCAAAAGAGTCACTTCCGTTTCAACTCATAAATGAAATCACTGCAGTAAATACTTATAAATAATAAATCATGAATTCATTATTTAGAATGCTCAACATCAAATACTAATTTTTTCATTAAAATTTTTTAATTGACTATATCTCAGCACTCTTACCTAACTCACTGTGACACCCAAAAATCTTCTACTACTACTTGTCCATACATTGGCTGTTGTACAGACAAAACCATTGCTTGTTGTTATTGATTTTAAGTGTTGTCGAATTTCATTAAAACTATTATCAAAATAAGTTTTAATCCGTTTTCCCAGTTAATATTGAAATTAATGCTATAACTGTGACTCTCCCTTTTTGACTTGTAAATCTAAATGAGAACTATTGTGAATTATTCATATTTTATACATTTTTCAGAAAAAAAAGCAGATCAAATTATAAATTAATTTTAAAGTAAAATTTTTAATATTATATCATCAATTTTATTACTATCACTGACGCTAATAATGCGTTGATTTTTTTTTCGTATCATTACATGACGATTACTGTGAACAAGAAAACCATATTCTCTTTCGATCTGGTGAAGTTGAATTTGAGGAGGAAATTTTTGAAAATGGATGTAATAATGAGTGAATTGTTATAAAAATATGCTAATGGTGATAGTTATACATATCAATAATTAAAATACACTGAGAAATTCATACAATAATCGATAACCTTAAAAACTTATGTAACAACAAGTAAATCTTTAGTTTTAAAAAACTCTTTAGTTTTAATTAAATATAAATATCACATTAATAATTAATATGTTTTATAAATTTTAAGAAAACTATCACTGTTTTTTGATAATAGTAAAACCAAATCTAAGAACGAAAAATACTGAAAGAGTTTGTTGATCAATTTCTTCGCTTCAAAATCTACAGTTGTTGTCAACAAAACGTCAACAGCGTCACCGTACTAACCGTCCGATACACTATTGCGACAGTTGTAGCCCCCCTTGTGAAAATTTTTCGGACTTTTCTCTAAAAAACCCTTAAGAACTCTGAGAAAGTCTTTAGAAGTCTTTGGAAGTCTTTTTCCGAAAAAAGTCCGAAAAATTTCCACAAGGGCCTACAGACAGTAAGAGATGGCAATGGCGCAAAAAATAATTTAAATTAAAAATTTTTTTTACAAAATTAATAATAAATCATAATATTAGAAAAATTGTTGATTTTAGTGTCAAAATTTTTTGATAACAGAAAGTTATAACAGGTGGGACTCTGGCTTATAGTCAATGCATCATAGAATTTAGTCAAAGTACTGAAATTTACAGCTTTGTTTCTCTTAGTAATCTTTAGTTAAATGATTCATTTTTTTTTAACCTAAATAATCACTAATTTGACGATTTTTCTTGTCAAATTTTCTCGCGAGTTATCCTCTCAATTATCCTGTTACGTGAATGTGAAACGCTCACATAATAATTGCCGTAACTCCTATTCTTTCCCGCTTCACAAAATTATTAAATTTTAAAAATGTGTAACGCTTCACGATTTTGCGTGTCATCCTTATTTATGAATCTTCTCCTATTCGGTCGAACTGAAATTCGACTTTAAGTATACCGCGGTAAGAGAGAAGGATTTTTCGATGTCCCACCAGTCACACTCAGTCAAACGATATTTACGAGAGACTTAAAAAGTAATCGAGGTTTTTGACAAAATGATGTTATCAATTATTTATTCTTCTATATTATAAGATACATTTTACTATAGTACAAATTTCAGTCACATAATTGTATCTTATCATTGATGGAATTCCAGAGTCAAATGTCCCACCAGTCACTATGGAATGCCCCCAATGCATTATTCGCAACTCTGATTAAAATATTTCGAATAAATTCGATTTATCCAATTAATCATTTTTCTGAGTCCCGACTAAAATTAGTATGGAAATGAAATTAATTTTGAATTTATGTAATTTGTAAGATTGCTTGGATGAACTTAAAATTTAATTGAATAAAACTTAGAATTTTTAGGGAATTTCTCGAAGTTTGACGACGCACGATAGGTGGCGTTAATAAGCGAATAATTATCGCTTCGAGTAAAAATGTTTAGGTTGATAAAGCTCAAAAATGTTCCGCCGTTGAGCAACCCTTCTCTTAGTATAATTTCTCGACTGGAAACTTCTGGCGGAGGAATTAAAGAGGGTCCACTCTACCTGGTGCGGACTACGACACAGGTAAGTAAACATTTTCACCCACGAGTCAAAAGCGACTCCCCACCTGGAGGCCTTCAGCCGAAAAGTGGTAGGCAGCTACAGCCGAGTAGGTGAGGGCGAAGTGGATTTTTTTACTTTCTCTTTAGGTATCGCGAAATAGGGCCTGCGGGGCGGCACTAGCTACCCGTCAGGTGCCGGGAAACAGAGAGCCGACGAAGAGAAATTAGCCACGCGATTTATAAGTGACAGGAGAATGATACTATCGACGACTATAATGAAAACTGTATATGACGCGGATGTATGGGTTTTGTTAGATTAGCTGCCATTCATAAAATGTATAAATTTAACGTTTTTTTGTTTATTAAAATGAAGAGGTTCTGTTTGTTATTCATGTTTAAATTTACGAGTTGATTTAATTTAAATTACCCTCGTTAGAATCTAGGACTCCTGCGAGCTAAATCAAGCCGGGAGTAAAATCAGTCAAAAAGTACCCGTTATAAGCTTATAAAAGCGTATTAAATCATAAAAAGTCAAGATCCTATTTTCTTTAAACATTGAGAACATTCTTTGGTCACTTTTATCGTGACATCAATTGAATTATTTTTTGCATTCATAACTAAGAAAATAATATTCTCTTCGGAGTTCCTAAAATAAGGACATCTTATGACTTTAATTCCGTAAATATCTCTCATTGAAGCATTTTCAATTAAGATAACCCACAGAATCTATATAGCAAAATTTACTAAAAAGCTGTAACAGTGAATTTTGTATATACTCGTGCTCGTGAAAAAACCTTGTGTATCGGCTTTCGTCAGTTTAATTTTTAGGCACTGGGTAATACGGTCTGTCTGAATTGGTAGTCTTTGGTTCTCGAAGTGGGGAGCTCGGGGCCCTGCTGCAGTCAGTTGAGCTAGTCGTCAGTCAGTCGATCTTCGAGCGTACAACTAGGAGGATCTCCAAAGAAGCCAAGGGGCAGATTACCAATGAGATGGAGCTAGTTGTATTGGCGAAGACGAGATTGGCTCAGTTATTCATTATATTTATTATCAGTTTAGTTTAGTCAGTCATTGGTCTGCGAACTAATAGCTAGCATCTGCAAATTTTGGTAGTAAGTAAGCGTTTTGTGGAACGAAGACCAGTCCAATTTCTATTCTAGGGATTTGTTCAATGGAAGGCCTACCCACCGAGGAAGACGTCTCACAGCGTAATCGCGACGTAAGCAACTTTGTCAACGTTTAGTTCAGTTATTGGTTCTTTGGTTATTTTACTTAAATTCAGTAATTAAATTTTATTAATTAACTTTCATTTGATTAAATAAATTCGTCGGGTAGAATCAAATGAGAAGTTGATTCGACATATTCCTTGTGATTCTCCTCTTCATGTCAACTTGGAATAAATAATTTATTGCTTAGTTATTTTATTAAAGATGTTTTGTGTTGAATTAAATTCATTTTTGAGTTTTTCGTGGTAAAAGTTATTATTGTTAAAATTTCTCCGATTATTTCTAATAACCAAGCCTTTTCCTCTCACATTAATTTTAGTAGTAAAATTTGTTAAGTTATTCTGTGAACAAATATTTTGAATTTACCCACTCTCTGGGAGTGAGCACCGGTAGTAAGGTGACTCGGTACCAGGAATCCGAGTCTACCTAACATCTACAAATTCTCTTGGTAGCGTTCAGACCATCTCTGGCGTAAGCTTTGACACCTTAGTCAGGAGGTCACAAAACCTGCTATAGTGTTACTGTTTTAAAGCACTCGGAAGTTTATGATTTCGGTGAATTTAGATGCCCAACCGGTTAGTTAAGGATTCTAATAAATATCTAACCGCGGATTTAATTTAGACATTTAGTAAGATACTTATTAGAATTCATAACTAACCGGGCATGACTAACTATATTATGTGTGCTAGGACCTTGTTTCCCGAATAAAAGAACAAATAAAAATTTTGTAAATTCTAAAGTTAAGTTTTTTTTTCTTGGTGATTTTGCGCCATTTATATATTGATAAAATACTATGTACATATGACTAATCTTATAATTATTTTTATTATTATTATTATTATTATTATTATTATTATTATTATTATTATTATTATTATTATTATTATTATTATTATTATTATTATTATTATCATTGTTAATATGATTATTGTTATTATCAACATGATTATTATGATCTGTAATGATCTTGTTGTAAGTGATTTTGCCTTTTAAAATTTTTCTCTAAGTTAAATATCTTGAATGATTTGCAACTTCTTCTCTTGACAGTAGGATACATTTTAGTGCAGTTAACTCATCTCTCAATCATATTATGAATCCAGAATCATTTTATTTCAATCTTGTTGCAGGATTTTCTGCAAAAAAAAATAAAGAAAAGCTTATTATTATCTATTAAGTAGTATGAAAAGTAAAGTAAAATCAGAAAACAATGTGTCGCTTAATTAAAGCTATTAAATTGATATGAAATTTATTAGTCGAATAACTCTCTAGCAAATCCGTATATATTATATAAACTAGGACTAAACTGAGTGGTATAGTATAAACTTAAAATAGCCTTGGAATATATATTCGGTGTACCTCAAAACCCTGGTTAAAAATACTGATTGAAATGAATTGAGAAGCGGTCACTTCATACTAACTGTATATCTATGGGGCATTCCACGCCAAATCGGACGGTTTGAAAAATTTTGGTTTTTGATTTCCCCCATTTTTAGTAGATTTCTATGAAATCTAACTATTGCATTGGTCCTCATGACGGAACTTTTGAAAAATTTTGCTATATTTCGACTCAGCTCGTCAAGCGGATTCAGAAAATGCATATGCTTCAAAAGTTTTTATGACAATGTTTTTTTAATTTATTAGTAGTTGTTGATTTTGGAATGTTTTACATTGGATCCGGCAGACGGCGCTACCATCGCAGTGTCAAATTAAAGACGTGTAGACAGGACAACGTCTGTCGGGTCCACTAGTATATATATATATTAGGGTGTGCCAAAATATAACTTCCATGAGGGACCTTTTAAAATTAAAATTTTGAGTTGCGCTTTTAACTGAAGCTGTATTAAGGCATTTCCTGAGATATTTCGGGGTGAGAGAATTTATTCAATTTTCACAGAATTGTTAACAGGAGATTCAATTGGGCACCGGCCAAATTTTGAATTTTCAGCGGAAATGTCCAAACTAAACTTCTTTTAAGAAATTCTATGAAAATCTAATTTATCGTCTCCCCCCAAAATATCTCAGGAAACGCCCAAACACAGCCTCTGTTAAAAGCGGAACTCAAAATTCCAATTTTAGAAGGTTCCTCACGGAAGTTACATTTTGGCACACCCTAATATATATATATATATATATATATATAGATATTCTATCCCGCAATTCCATACGGATCTTAACAAAACGTAACATACTCATTCTTAGGACGATTTCTGAGGTTAGGTTCTAAGATGAGCCAAATCTGTCGATTAGTTTCGAAATGAGAGCAATTTAAAAATTTTCACTTTCTCCGTATTTCCGTGCAACAACAATTGAACGCGATATCTTATCGAATTTCTGTAAATTGCATCTGAAAACTTATTAAATAAGCTTTAATTTGCGTATCTCATTATCAGTCTAGGCCAAAAATTACCTACTTTCTTAGACAGATTTAATGAAATTTTACTTTTGCATTCGTTTTGATGTCATTGCTTTATTGTAACAGAGGATTTATATTATTATTATTTTTATTTTTTTATTTTACATTTTGTTGATAATTTTCAGTCAGTTGTATAGAAATTTAACGCTTCACATGGTCTCATTCTTAATCAATCAAAAAAAATGTTCCTGACGCTTCTCGTTTTTCATTTTCTTCTTTCATTTTTTTATTTTTTTTCTCGCCAATAATCCTATTTGTTTCATATCTGTCAATGGATATTATAATGTTTTCCAACTATTTATTTATTTTTTACTTAAATGAAAACTGAAATAATTGAAAAATAAATTATTCATTATTGTTTTTTTTTTTCGTTATACTTATTCGGCCATTGTCTTGGCATTCAAATTAAATAAATAATAACTATGTAACATAATTGTAATGAAAATAAATTTAATCGATTAAAATCTAAAAGTCTAAATAATTGAAATCTACTTCCATTTCGGCTGCCGAATGGCCTTTTTTGATATGTTTTAGTATGCATCAAAAAAAACTTTTTCGTTCCTTATAGAAATTTTTGGGACTTTTCTCTAAAAAAAACCCTTAAGAACTCTGAGAAAGTCTTTAGAAGTCTTTGGAAATCTTTTTCCGAAAAAAGTCCCAAAAATTTCCACAAAGGGTAAATTTTGAGATTTTGTTGACTGCTGGTTCAAAAGTTATATTTTTTTGGTTTTTTGCTCATAGCTTCTATAAAAATGGCCCAATTTCAAACTTTTTTTTTTCAAAATTTTTGTTTTTTTGTGAACTTTTCAAAAAAAAAAATACAAAGAATTTTTTTGAAAAATTTTCCACGTCATTTGAAGGTTTTAAAATTTCAAAGTCGTTTTCTGAAAATCATGCATATTTTGATTTTCCTGAAAATTTGTGACAACAAACTACTATTCATTCTACAACTTTTTAGGTGGTTCCGGTCGTGGGACCTCCATGGCTACTATTTTTTTTTGATTTTTGAAAGTTAAAAAAATTTTTTTTTCTCATCAACAGTTATTGATCGTTATTTTCTTCGTTGAATATCATTTCTTATATTATTCCGGAGTATTTTTTTACAATTCTACGCAATTGAAGGATTTTTTAAGTAATTGATTAGTCGTTAAAACTATCTATCTTTAAGAACATAATTTATATAAGTTATAATTTAATTTCTAAAAGATATTTTTTTTTTCTAATTAATTATCTAATTTATTTTAGTAACAGTATAAATTAATTATTAATAACTTGAAATAGGTTCGTAATTTTCTTACACGATGGTGCTGCTCGCTTTTTTCTTATTCCGACAGTATACCGACAGCTGTATCGATTATTTATCCTTTTACTCTAACCTACATTACTTGTGTTGTACTATTTATTATTAGAAATCTATTTCAACCTGTTTTGTGTCTATTACTTCATCGTTTTATAATAAATATTGTATTATGGAGTCGAAACTTCGATTTGATAGATGTTGTAACCCACTGAAAATTGATAACCACCTAAAAAGTTAGGGATTAAGACGCGTTTCTAAAAACTTACAAAACTTATGGGATTTGAGCAGTTTCGACTATTTATGTGGTATGTGTAGGAAAAAATTGCTATCCATAAAGTCAGCTGCATCAACATCATCCAATTTCAGTAGTGAAAGCGATGTGAGTGAGAATGCTAGTGATACTGAGGAAAACGGTATTGTTATTGACAATTCTGAGATTGTTGTCGATGAGAATGTCGAAGATGCTATGAGTGAAAACAGAATTGACAACAGTGAGACAACTGGATCAATATCTTTGAGTAATTCTTTTATTTCAGGTATTTTTAGCGTTCATTATTGTTTTCTTGTGATTACCATGGTAATTATTGTCATTAATAATTTTTTATTTAAAGGATCGAAATCATTATCTGGTGAAGAACTTATTCGAACAGTATCGCAGTTAAGTCTTGGCACACAACTGCCTGTGATAAACGATGCCCTTCAAATGACGTGGAAAAATTTTTCAAAAAAATTCTTTGTATTTTTTTTTTGAAAAGTTCACAAAAAAACAAAAATTTTGAAAAAAAAAAGTTTGAAATTGGGCCATTTTTGTAGAAGCTATGAGCAAAAAAACAAAAAAAGATAACTTTTGAACCAGTAGTCAAAAAAATCTCAAAATTTACGAAAAGGTGTTTTTGGATGCATACTAAAACATATCAAAAAATGGGGGAAATCAAAAACTAAAATTTTTTAAACCGTCTGATTTGGCGTGGAATGCTCCCTATGTATACAAACAAAAGAATTGAAATTATTGAAAAAAATTCGAATTTCATCATTTTTAATTCTTTTTAATCAATATTTTTAAAAAGGGATATGCACTGAATACATTTATATCTTACGCCTAGTATAAGCCAAAAAAATTTTCAAGATTAGAGATCAATCAAATTTCAACTATTACTATTTCACTGTTGAATAGATTTCAGTGTTTTTAGGTGATTTTCAACAAGCTGTAACGCCGAAGAAAATGATCGTACAGAAAAAAAAAAACAAATCGCAGCTCCAAACGTTTAGTTTTCAGTTCTGACTATGAAAGCCTCGAAGAACTTTTAAGTCTTAATTGATTGAACTAGGAATTTCAAAGTAATTCCGAAAAAACACTTTTTTTCATTTTCTTTCGACAACGATAACTCACAAACGAATTAACCGATTTTGATTGGGCTGGCAGTGATCGACGTAGTTTTTTTATGTTAATAGCTGATTAGTTTTTGAAATCAATCAGTAAAGCCGTTTATAAGTTATTCCAAAAAACAACATTTGAAAAAATTTATTTCCGTAATTTTTTTGAGATTCCTCAAAATCTACCGGTTCAAATCGGTCCAAATTGTATTCAAAATCTAAGTTTGGTTAAGCCCTTTTGAATATCGCCAACCGCGTTTAAGGTAGTGACTCCACAAAAAGCATATTTCAAGAAACTTATGGAATTTTTTTTTATTGCAAGATAAATATATTAATAATTCACCACCAATATTTCAGATCAATTCTCCGCACCGCTTTTGAGTAATTAATTTTCGAAATTGCATCTTTTACACGTAGAGGTATAAAGAGCCCTCGTCGAAATAATTCTCTGAAAAAACTCTTGAAAAGTCTTAATAACTCTGAATAAGACTTTTCGAAAGTCTTCACATCCCTAACTAAGTAAAGAAAAGACTTAAAAAGTCTTCAAAACTCTGCAAAACTCTTCAAAAGACAAATTTTCCCTGCAATTTCGGACTTTATCAAAGAGTTATTAAGACTTGATAAGACGTATTCAGTTTTACCGGAAAAGAAGAAAATATTTATTTTCAAAAAAATTACTTATCAGAATTAGAGAAAATTGAAAATAAAACTATAAAAAAGAATTAATGCATGTTTTAAAAAAAATTTTTTAAAATAATATTTTCATCACGAAAATACTTCGATGCACATCGAATCACTCATTGTTGAGAAAGTCAAAATATCAACAGCAAATGAAGTGCACTTGATGTTGGAAACAAATACTACTCAAAGAGTAAATCCAATCGGTATTTAATTTGGAGTATCAAATATTAAAGTCAACTTTCTAGGTAGGAAAGAATTTTCTAACCACACGCCACCTATTAGAAACTAAGAGCATTCAAAGATCCTAACTGTAAATTCGTAAACTAAAATATGTTTAGTATCAATTAATTCCAGCAGATGGCGTGTGGATAGAAAATTCTTTCCTACTTAGAGAGTTGACTTAAATATTTGATAATCCAAATTAAATACCAATTAGATTTACTTTTTTAGTAGAATCTATTTCCAACATCAAGTGCACTTCATTTGCTGTTGATATTTTGACTTTCTCAACAATGAGTGATTCGATGTGCATCGAAGTATTTTCGTGATGAAAATATTATTTTAAAAAAATTTTTATAAAACATGCATTAATTCTTTTTTATAGTTTTATTTTAAATTTTCTCCAATTCTGATAAGTAATTTTTTTGAAAAGAAATCTCTTCTTTTCCTGTAAAACTAAACAAGTCTTGTCAAGTCTTGATAACTCTTTGAGAAAGTCCGAAATTACAGGGAATATTTGACTTTTGAAGAGTTGTGAAGACTTATTAAGCCTTTCCTTTACTTAGTTAGGGATGTGAAGACTTTCGAAAAGTCTTATTCAGAGGTATAAAGACTTTTCAAGAGTTTTTCAGAGAATTATTTCCACAAGGGAGATAGTAAAGTTAGTATGAAATCTATTACCATCACTCGAGTGGTACAGAAGAATGCAATTTTGATGGTGAATTATTAATTTATTTATCTTTCGATAAAAAAACTTCCATAAGTTTTTTCAAATATGCTTTTCGCGGAGGTACTACCTTAAATCGGTCAAACCGTTCGAAAGTTGTGAGAGGTTTACATACATACATACATGCATACTAGGGCGTTTCAAAAAAAAAAAAATTTTTTTTTTTTCTTGGAACCAGGCTCAAAAGTTTCGTTTAGATGCCAAAATAGGTCTGTGAGAATATGAGCCCTTAATATTAATATTAAGGTTGTCCGCCGCGCACTTTTCGATTTCCCATAAGAATAACACAGGA
>JZSA01005415.1:0-12181 GCA_000956155.1 Cotesia vestalis | reverse complement strand
ATAAAACTTTTTTCTTGTGTTATCCTTATGGGAAATCGAAAAGTGCGCGGTGGACAACCTTAATATTAATATTAAAGGCTCATATTTTCACAGACCTATTTTGGCATCTAAACCAAACTTTTGAGCCTGGTTCCAAGAAAAAAAAAAATTTTTTTTTTTTTGAAACGCCCCAATACATACATACATACATACATACATTAGTTTTTCAGAATTTTTCTAAAACTAAACCCATTTTTTTTTAAGTTAATTATTAAGAAATTTTGCTTTTTTTGCAAGCGGAACTTCAGTTTTTTTCAAAAATCATCTGGATGTAATTCCGAATCGAATGGCATCTCAATTATTATTTTCGGAGACTGCTAAAAAAAGCTAACCAAAAAGGCAGTTGTTGTCTAGACGACATACCCTACGTACGTCTTAATACTCATGCCTGAAAAGTCAAAGGTGTCCAGAATAGGTTGCGCACAAGATTGAGGTGTGTGTGTGCGTGTGCGTGTGCGTGTGCGTGTGCGTGTGCGTGTGTGTGTGTGTGTGTGTGTGTGTGTGTGTGTGTGTGTGTGTGTGTGTGTGTGTGTGTGTGTGTGTGTGTGTGTGTGAATCGCTTATAACTTTTGAATGGTTTGACCGATTTCATCGCGGTTATCGCCATTCGAAAGGGCTTGGCCAAACTTAGATTTTGAATACAATTTGGGGTAATTTCCCCAACAAACGGAAACGGATTGGCGCTCAATGCAATTCAATCCGATTCAATGCGTTTTTTGAAACGGATTGTATCGTATTGGAAAGTATAGAATCGGATAGGGCAAATTAGAAGTAGAAGTTGAATTGACCGACAGAGTCGACAGTTTAGTCAAGAAGTGAGTTTTCTGCAAAAAATCAACTCTAAAGTCTTAAAAATATGGCGATTGGTGCATTGGATTCAAAATTTAATTCTGAGAATGAGGTATTTTTTTAATTTATCTGCCATTAAAAATTTCATTTGTCATAAACAAAAAACGAAATGGAAAAAAGAGAGTCTCTATTTTGTTGCTATAACTTAAAAAATATGAAAGATATCTGAAATTTGAAAAAAGATCTTAAAAGAGGAGAAAATTTTAGTAAAATAAGTCTTGAATCCCTGTGTTGTAGCTCCATTATTTATAATTTTAATTTAACGTTGAAAATTGGGCTCCGCGCGGTCGTTTCGGCGCTTAGGCGTCGCTGCCAAGCAAAGTGTGCAACACAAAATAATTATTTTATAACATTCAACATTAATTTAAAAATCTGAATAAATTATAGTGTCATCTAGATATTTAAAGGAATATAGCCCCGCCAAAAAAAAATTTTTAGCTTGATTTTTGTTTCAGTTATTCAATTGTTAATTAACTAATTTTTCGTAGACTTGAGTTTTGATAAAATCTCTTATAAAAGTTAAAAAAATGTATCTATGAATTTTTTTCCTCTTAGGAGCTCTTGCTATAAAAAAAATAAACAAGACTCCGTAGTAAAAGTATATAAAAATTTTTTCATTTATTAATTATCATTTTTCGAAGTAATAAAAAATTGAAATATCCGGCTGATGTTATAAAAAAAATTTTTTTTCCTTCATTTTTAATTTGGTTGTTTTTGTATCAACATATTGCGTATAACAGCTTGGCTAAAAAATTTTTAATGTTAATTATTTAAAAATTTGTTATAAACAAATAGACAAGTCGAATATATTTGAAAAAATTTTTTTTGTCATTTTATTGTCGTAATGAAATAATGATTTTTAAAAGAAAATTTTTTTCTTAGAAAAATTTATTGTTTAAATTGTTTTTTTCATTTATCCACTATTTAAATTATTTATTGAGAAATAATTTTTTTTTCAAAATCATCATTTACAATCCTCAATATAATTATGAAAAAAAATTTTTTTTTACTTAAATTTTCATTTTTTATTCCATAAACACAGGTAAGTATGAATTCCTTCAAGTGTCTAGGTGACACTATAATTTATTCAGATTTTTAAATTAATATTGAATGTTATAAAATAATTATTTTGTGTTACATACTTTGCTTGGCAGCGACGCTTAAGCGCCGAAACGGCCGCGTGGAGCCCAATTTTCAACGTTAAATTAAAATTATAAATAATGGAGCCACAATTCCGAGAGTCAAGACTTATCTTACTAAAATTTTCTCCTCTTTTAGAATCTTTTTTCAAATTTCATATATCTTTTATATTTTTGAAGTTATAGCCACAAAATGGAGACTCCCTTTTTTCCATTTATTTTTTTGTTTATGACAAATGAAATTTTTAATGGCAGATAAATTAAAAAATACCCCTGTTACGTTCTGGAATTTTGGGTTTTCCAGATAACTAATTTTAATTATTTTTAAATCCCAGTTTGGCCTCATTAGGGAGTCGATAGACCCCAGGTGAGCCAGTTGCAAGGCTCTTTCTTAAATTTTGTGATTATTGTTCGGGTTCAATTAAATTAAAATACAAAATTTCATTTGATTAAATATATTATAAAAATTAACATAAACTAGGTGGAGTCAGTCGGTCTCCGGACCTACGTCCGGGACCTCAGATGTTTGTCGGCTGACTGACTTCTCTGGATCTGCATCCAGAGTCCAAAGAATTATAAAAGTTAGTAAAATTGACAACGTTGCATCTCAGGTTACCCTAGAGAAGTCGTCGGAGTCCAGCTCTCACGATGTTTAGGCTAGAGCCCGACGACTCCCTTGTGGAAATAATTCTCTGAAAAAACTCTTGAAAAGTCTTTATGACTCTGAATAAGACTTTTCGAAAGTCTTCACATCCCTAACTAAGTAAAGGAAAGACTTAATAAGTCTTCAAAACTCTTCAAAAGTCAAATATTCCCTGTAATTTCGGACTTTCTCAAAGAGTTATTAAGACTTGATAAGACTTGTTTAAGTTAATAATTATCAACCTTGATTAAGCATTGAAAAAAATATTTTTTTTATAATATTGCTATCGAAAATTAAAAAAAAAAAAAACCGTTCCTTAAAAAATTTTTTAACGCCTAAAAACGCATTTGTTAATTAACTATTTTTTTTACCACTTGTTATGAAAATTAAGGAAACATTTTTTTCGGATCATTCGGATCATTCATTCAAAAGTTATTGCGGTTTGAAAATTCAAAAAGTTGTGTTTTATTAAACTGCTATTAGAGTTTTGAGCTCGGAGAGCTCAAAATGATACGATAATCATATTTTTGAGCTCGAAAAACCCAAAAACGTTATGTATAATTTTGAGCGCTTAAGTTCAAAATGAGCGGGAAGTTGTAGGGATGGTCATTAGGGTCAACCGTCGTCCTAATTTTTTTTTGCTTCTAAAATCGAAATATCTCATTAACTAAAACAGATACGACAAAAGTTACTTATATCTTTTTCATTTTGTATTAGTTAATGAACAAATTGAGCTTCTAGCTAAGGCTGTAACCTTAAAATTTATAAAGCAATTAGCAGCTACTCATAAAAATGTATGGGGCAAAATTTTTCGGAACACTGCAGAAACGGTGACAAACAAGTCGTCGAGGATAACGATAAAATAGTATATTATACACCGAGGAAAGTGAAATAAGAAATGTGTCAGATCCCATGCAATTGTTGGCAACTAATAAATAAAAAAATTTGAAAAACGGTTCACACTATGGGCCATCACTGTAACTTCCCGCTAATTCCATACCTGAGCACTTAAAATTGTACTTATGACATTTTTGAGCTCAAAATATAATTTATGTGATATTTTGAGCTCACTGAGTTCGGAGTGATAATATTTTGATGCATTTGAGCTCTCCCAGCTCAAAAGTCTGATAGAAATTTTATAGAACACTATTTTGGATTTTTCAAGTCGCAATAACTTTTGAATGGATCAACCGATTTTCACGCGGTTGGCGGCATTCGACGCAGTTTTATCATCCTCATAGGTGATTTTCAGGTTTCAATTGATCAAATCAAAAATTTCAGAGTAATCCCGAAAAAACACTTTTTTCGGTTTTCTTTCGTTCACGATAAACATACATACACACACACACACACACACACACACACACACACACACACACACACACACACACACACACACACACACACACACACACACACACACGCGCGCGCGCGCGCGCGCGTACAAACATACATACAGACATACGGGCATCATCGCGGGAATAGTCAGGGAAGCTTCCTAGGACCTCAAAACGTCAAGATCTGATGAGAACTCGATTTTCGAAAAACGGGGTGAAACCAATAACTTGCCGATTTTTGAAAATTTTTAATTTTCTTAGCGGGAAGTTAAAAATTTTTTTCTTTTATTTTCTTTTATTTTGACACATTCATTCATAATTTCTAAGATTATATAGTTAAAGGCTTTAATTTTTATAAATAATTTGCAAAAAAATTATATAAATAATTAAGTTAGAGCTTTAGTTTAGTTGTAAATTTGTTGAGTAGCTAATCTAGATGAATTTGTTGCATCTGCAATGGTTTATAAGCAGTATTAATAACAAAAAAAAAAAAAAAAAAAAAACAGGCGCGAGAGGTAAGTTTGAATCTAGAAGAGAACTTAAAATTGAATCAAAAATCAAAAAATCAATTTTTTTCCAAAAATTGATGCTAGGCTGTTTCTGTTGTATTTTTTAGAGTAGAAAAATGATATAAATAAAAAATTCAATTGTTTATAACAAATTGTTTAATGTATAAGCAATTAAAATTTGAATAAAATTAAAAAATTTTTTCACACATCGAAGAGCAAGATGAGTAATGATTTAAAAAAAATAGTTCCTTAATTTTCAAAACAAGTGGTAAAAAAAATAGTTAATTAACAAATGCGTTTTTAGGCGTTAAAAAAATCTTTTTAAGAAACGGTTTTTTTTTTTAAATCATAATTTTTATTAAAGATTGTGTTATCAAAAAAAATTTTTTGATAACACACTCGAAGAGCTCAAAAACATCGTAAATGCAATTTTAGGCGTCTAGGTATAGAATTAGAAGGAAGTTGTAGCGATGGTCTTCAGGGTCAACCGTTTTCTTCATTTTTCATTGTTATTTTCGTATTTTATTTATAAAAAAAAAAAAAAAAACAGGCGCGAGAGGTAAGTTTGAATCTAGAAGAGAACTTAAAATTGAATCAAAAATCAAAAAATCAATTTTTTTCCAAAAATTGATGCTAGGCTGTTTCTGTTGTATTTTTTAGAGTAGAAAAATGATATAAATAAAAAATTCAATTGTTTATAACAAATTGTTTAATGTATAAGCAATTAAAATTTGAATAAAATTAAAAAATTTTTTCACACATCGAAGAGCAAGATGAGTAATGATTTAAAAAAAATAGTTCCTTAATTTTCAAAACAAGTGGTAAAAAAAATAGTTAATTAACAAATGCGTTTTTAGGCGTTAAAAAAATCTTTTTAAGAAACGGTTTTTTTTTTTAAATCATAATTTTTATTAAAGATTGTGTTATCAAAAAAAATTTTTTGATAACACACTCGAAGAGCTCAAAAACATCGTAAATGCAATTTTAGGCGTCTAGGTATAGAATTAGAAGGAAGTTGTAGCGATGGTCTTCAGGGTCAACCGTTTTCTTCATTTTTCATTGTTATTTTCGTATTTTATTTATTAGTTTTAATAAGATTGTCAAACTTTTGGCTATATTGACTTTTTTTATATTCTTTAATTTAATTTTTTTATTCCATAAAAATAAGATAAATGATTTGAACTTCATCAATTAATAAATTTAATTTTTTATAAATACTAGTCGATGGCTCCAGTTGCAATATTTTTTCCCCGTGTAGCTATTCTTAAGATCGCCATCAGGCTCCAAGAGTCAGCGGCATTTACTCTATTTGTTGATCTGAAATGCGCCTTTGACTCAGTACTTCACGACAAGCTCTGGGCTAACCCGGCTAATGTGGGTCTTAGCGCTAAGTTCCGAAATGTACTAAAAAACCTCAACGATGCCACATAAATATAAGTCAAGACCAACGGGACGTTTTCTAAGTCTATAGACATCACTTCCGGAGCCTTTTGAGATGAAACACTGAGTCTTCTCCGTTCTATCAATCAGATCTTATCGCTCTTCAGCGCTCCTCAGTCGTGCTCAAGCCATGCTATGCTATGAATAATAAGCAAAATGGACTCACCATTTCTGAAGTTAAGCTGGCAAGTACGTCTTCGACAGTTACTGCCCCGTGTTCTCTCATTTCATTTCGATGAGTTAGGCTGATCGGAGTAGTTGGAAAACCTTAAATATTTAACAATGATTAAAGTAATTTGATTGTTTCTTCAAATGAATAGATAATAAAGATAAATAATTTACATTAAGAAATTTTGTGTCTTTTTTTCCACAAATCGAGTTTAACAAGAATGACGAATTCATTTTTTGTGTAGTTTTTTCGTAAACACCTATTCTATACTATACACAAGTTGTAATGATGAAAAATTTTTTACTGTGTTCTTTCAAATCGCTGCATAATGAAGAAAAAGTATTACATTATTCAAGAGGTTTTTAGTTAGTGTGACGTCACGTAGTGATTGTTATTCAATTTAATTTTAATATTAGTGTCGCCATCTGATTGCACACTAATTGATGATGTCATAAATACAAATTATACCATTAAAAATATACACCATCGATTGTGTATATTAAATAAATAATTTGGAGGTTCTCTTATTATGAGAAAAAGTATGGAATAAATTATTAAATAATAATAAATTTACGCCATTGATTGTGTAAATGAAATTTGAAAGGTTCTCTTATTATGAGAAAAGGTATTAAATAAATAAATAAATAGCGGCATGATGGCTAAGCGGATTAAGTCATTATCCTGTTAGTTTTTATATCATTTTTTATAAAAAAAAAAAAAAAGAAAGATCAAGATAACACAGAAGATTATGAGCCACCATCTAAAAGCGATCTTAGTTAAACATTTACTGAAGACCAGAGCCTGGAAGTTGGGGCATAACAATTAAAAATAAAAAAAGAGCGAAATTCACACGACAATACCTAGCAATAAAACAATAGCGAGCAAATCCACGTGCATAATTCATGTCATAGCTTAGAAATTGAATGTCAAAACAAAATAAGTTTGGCAGCAAAAACACGTGTGTTTATGTTGAAGAACTCTGAAATTAGCTGTAAAATGAAATATAAATAAATTTATTCCTTGGTGCGTTTACAGACAAAAAGTAAGACAAAAAATAATACAAAAAATAAGACAAATAATAAGACAAAAAGTAAGACAAAAAATAATACAAAAATTAGGAAAACGATTCACCCTAAAGGCCATCCCTGCAACTTCCCGCTAATTCCATACCTGAGCGCTTAAAATTGTACTTATGACATTTTTGAGATTTTTGAGCTCAAAATATAATTTATGTGATATTTTGAGCTCACTGAGTTCGGAGAGGTAATATTTTGATGCATTTGAGCTCTCCCAGCTCAAAACTCTTATAGAAGTTTCATATAACACTATTTTTGGATTTTTCAAATCGCAATAACTTTTGAATGGATCATCCGATTTCTACGCGGATGGCGGCATTTGACGCAGTTTTATCATCCTCATAAGTGATTTTTCCAGGTTTTAATTGATCGAATCGAAAATTTCAGAATAATTCCGAAAAAACACTTTTTTCGGTTTTCTTTCGTTCACGATAACTCACGAACGAATAAACCAATTTCGACGGGACTGGTGGCGTTCAACGCGGTTTTTTTAAGTTAAGAGCTGATTAGTTTTTGGAATTGATCGGTAGAGCCGTTTAAAAGTTATTCCAAGAAAACCACTTTTCAGAAATTTGTTGTTTGTAGTTTTTTTTGCAATTTCTCAAGATCTACCTGTCCGAATCGGTTCAAATTTCCAGGAAATCTAAGTTTGGTCAAGCCCTTTCGAATAGCGTCAACCGCGATCAAATCGATCGAGCCGTTCAAAAGTTATAAAAGGGTTACACACACACACACACACACACACACACACACACACACACATACGGGCATACAGACATAGTGACATAGTGACACCCTCGCGGGAATATTGTTAACTATAAATACATGGTATGTTTAAATATACTCAAAGCAATAATTTTTATCAATACTCATATTATAACTTACTGTTAATTGTTTCATTTCTTATTGATTCGGTCCTCGAAAGGCAGCTGGACAGCGATCTCGAATCTGAATATTAAATTAGAGGTTCGGGATTGGATGGAAAAAGGGCTGCTTCCTCAGTAAAAAACAACCCGAGATTCGTTTTAGATGACTTTTATTATAAAAATAGCAGCAATAATTGATGTTACACGGTCACAAATTTTATACACTTATTAATAACTTTCGGTTAACGTCCAACCAATTCCCCGTAGGAAAAAGTGCGCAACTTGCCGAATAAACTTTATTTACGTTAGATTCAAACTGGTCTAAGAGCGGCTGCTAAATTTACCGTGAACTCGCTTGAACTAAGTGCAGCGCAAATTATAAAAAAATCCCCTTACAAACGCGGAGCCACTTTAACTAACTTAGTGCAAATTAATTAAAAAGCGAAAAAAATGGCGTGATCCACGTTTTCTAAAAGTTCCCGCTGCTTCGCTTCCAGAAATCTCTACAAATCGTTCAGCAGGCGCGTTCGTCTTAATTCTAAGGTGATTGTAGCTGTTGTCGCGCATATGGGATTTTCCATGTGGCGCGGGAAAATTCGAAAATTTTTAATGTGGGTAGACATAACACTAATCATGATTCTGTTAAAATTGATCATCGTTGAACAATCACAAAGTGGTAAAATTCTATAGTTAATCACAAATGCATTGTTAATAAGTCAAAATTGAGTGAGTTGAACGCCAGTAACAGATACTGCAGAAAAAACAACTATAGATACATCTTTATATGCTATGGTACCAGTTTAACCGACTAAATCTTACCTTTTCACGAGTTGTTCCTGGTTATTAGCAGAGTATTCATCCAGTTAACACAAACGAAACGAAATTCACGTAAACCTGCGCCCGGAATTTGACGTAAAGCTTACGCTAACAGTAGAGCAACAGTTATACTTATAACTGTTGACGTGAAGTTAACGTCAACTTTCTGCAACTTCGCGTTAACTTTAAGCGAACCTTTCGGAAAATTCCTTCAATAGATTTACGCTAGCTTGATGCGTAAAAGTTAAAGTCAAGTTACAAGGGGAAACTGTTGCAAATGCACAGGTTGACGCGAAGATAACGTAAAGTTGGCGTAAACCATTGAACATCAACTTAGTTGATGGTCAACTTGTGCTAACTGGGCAAATAACAATGGATTTGAACGGTATTTGGCGGCAGACTCTACCGAGTCTGTGGATGTTTCCACACGAAAAAAAAAAAATGATTTCTATTACCAATAGTTTAGACATTTTCCAATTTCCGTCATGACAATCAATAATGAACAATGACTATAGATAAAATGGATTTTTTAAATGACAATAACATTAGTTCAATCGTTGAATATAAAATTATTATTTGTGGAAAATATTAGAAAAATACAAAAAATTTAAGTGGCAGAGATAGCCAGGCGGTACACGTCTGACTTGGGCGATCACTCATGCTAAGCAGTGTATTGAGCGCGGTTAGTGCTTGAATGAGTGACCGCTTAGTTAACGTTGGCTAGCGAGAGGGATCTCTGCACACTAGGAGAGGTACCTAATGCTCCAGTGGTTGATAAAGAAGAGTTTCTTATCGATTACTGTATAGACTTAGCCCAGTTCCGACTGTACTAACACGGGTTTTCTCTGTGGTTTTCCCATGTTACTGTTCCAATAGCCTAGAGGTGAGGATCAGTGCAAATGCGATACAGAAGGTACAAGTCGGCCCACAGCCGCAATACTCATAATAATAATGATACAAAAAATATAACCATCTTTAAAGAATTAAGAAAAATTATCTATATCAATAAAAAAAATATTTATCACACGCCTCATAGAGCGAAGCGCGTGAGGTTGTGCTTTACACTTGACTCGTCAATTTAGAATTATTTTGACAACTTTATTGTTAGTTTAATACAAATAATGAATTGAAGGCGTGAATACCACAGATCAATCAGAATCCAATTTCAAATTGATCTTAATTGTTAATTTATAGCTCAGATTAAATAAATAAAAAAATTTTTTCAAAATGTTAGTTAAATTTATGATGATATTATAAAACTTTGTGACTACAATCACACTTATAAATTTTAGTGATATTGTAACACTTGATATTGGGAATATTCTTATACAATGCTTGAGGCTCAACGCAATATTTTTAAGCACTACACTGAAACTCGTTCAAGTCATACACTTAGGTCTTACACTCTCGACTTGCAATAGTATCATACGGAAAATATAAATCACTCACTTAAACAGAGTATGGCGATCATACTTAAACTTTTTTATATCATATTCGCAATACCAATTCTTTAAAAAAGTGTATACCAATAGAATTTTTTTTTCAGTGTATACTAGCTGTCACCCGCTTGCTCTGCATTAATCTGAATACGGAATTAAAAATATAAAAACTTACTTTTAATGTGGTAAATGGGATTCTAAAATTTATTTTTATTTTTTCTTCCTTTTTGTGATTAAAGTTTTCT
Organism: Cotesia vestalis; assembly: GCA_000956155.1. NCBI lineage: Eukaryota > Metazoa > Arthropoda > Insecta > Hymenoptera > Braconidae > Cotesia > Cotesia vestalis. The sequence continues at coordinate 1,614 of JZSA01005415.1, read as the reverse complement.
GAATTACAAAATAAAATAGTATATTACACCCCTTAGGAAGTAAAAAAGAAAACCTCAGATCACACGTTTGTTGACCTCGGCTTCGCCTCACATTACATGTGATCTGAGGCTTTTCTTATTTTCCTACCCAAGGGGTGTAATATACTATTCTTGAATATTTAATCTGTGCAGATTTGAGTAATCAATTATAATTGGTCACCGGCACACAAAAAAAAAAAAGTTGTCAGTACTTTTGACCGGACATACCTATCTTTGATTAATTTGAAAATAAAATGATAGAGAAATTTCATGATAAATTACTACACTTTTTTTTTTTTTTTTTTTTTTTATCAAAGATTTATGAATTTGAAAAATAAAAAACATTTAATTAAATTTTAATTTAAAAACTCCAGCGCTTCAACACTCACTCACAGTTAACGCAATGCATGCAACTTTATGACAGATACTATAGCAAATTTGTAAATTTACATATACTTATTTTACATAGAGATGTTGACGCATGGATTTATTTTAAAACTGAAATATTTTTTCACGGACTTGATCAACAGATTCGGTAGAATCTGGCGCCAAGTTCCGTTCTCAAGCCAGACTACCGAGTGTGTAGATACCGTAAGCAGAACGGTTTTTTGAGGTTACAAATTTTTTTTCAAATTTGATTTGATTTTTTTTTTATATGATATTTTATAATAGTAGTTCGTGCTTTTTATTACGCGTATTACTTGATTATTATCAATTATCTTTATAATTTCTATTTAAAATTATTAAAAATGATCAGCACAAACTATAGCGACCCAGATTTTTAGATTTTAAGTACTTAAATTGAATTTTTCAAAATTAAATAATTTTCATTAATCAACAGATTCGGTAGAATCTGGCGCCAAGTTCCGTTCTCAAGCCAGACTACCGAGTGTGTAGATACCGTAAGCAGAACGGTTTTTTGAGGTTACAAATTTTTTTTCAAATTTGATTTGATTTTTTTTTTATATGATATTTTATAATAGTAGTTCGTGCTTTTTATTACGCGTATTACTTGATTATTATCAATTATCTTTATAATTTCTATTTAAAATTATTAAAAATAATCAGCACAAACTATAGCGACCCAGATTTTTAGATTTTAACTTTTTTCTTATGTAAAAAGCGGACGGCCAGAAACTAAATAATATAAGGATGCATGCTAATCTTACAATAGATGAGAAACTACAGTGAAAAAAAGATATTTGACAGCTTGCAATTACACACGACAGGCGGCGCAAGAATAACTTTTACATGAACTATAGCTTGAAGGGGATAGTTTGCCAACGGGAATGCATTGAATTAAAATTGTAAATTTTTATTATAATTACAAAAAATACGGAAATCCGAACAAAAACAGTTTCACTGTAAAAAAAATCGCGCCAAGTCCACGTTCATAAGACTATTAAGAAAAAAAAAATTTTATTTCTTTACAAAAAAATATAAAATGAAAAATGAGAAAATCCAAGTAACCGATATGGTTGCATATGATTTTCGGAAATTAAAAAAAATTTGTTTGCAAATTTAAAAATTACAAGAAACAATTTTGGAACGTATTTAGTGTGCGTGGTTACGAAATATTTTATTTTTTTGAAATTC
>JZSA01005413.1:0-18023 GCA_000956155.1 Cotesia vestalis | reverse complement strand
TCACCTCCGGGCGGAAAGCGTCAATTTTCCTCCCGCTGCGCTAAACGAAAATGCCGCTTCCCGCCTCCGTCGAGGAGAAAAATAGTATACACACCACGGGAAGTAAATAAGAAAGCCTCAGATCACATGTTTATTGACCTCGGCTTCGCCTCGGACAACAATTACATGTGATCTGAGACATTTCTTATTTTACTTCCCTAGATGTGTAATATACTATTTAGGGTCTTTTCGGCCGTTTTGAGTACGAAAATTGAATTTTCTCCACATGGGAATTCTTCAATTTTTAACTTCCCGCAAAGAAAATTAAAAATTTTCGAAAATCGGGAAATCGGTTTTACCCCGTCTTTCGAAAATCAAGTTTTCATCAGATCTCGACCTTCTGAGGTCCTAGGAAGCTTCCCTAACTACTTTCGCGAAGGTGTCACTATGTCTACATGTATGCCTGTGTGTGTGTGTGTGTGTGTGTGTGTGTGTGTATAAGTATGTGAATCACGTATAACTTTTGAACGATTGAACCGATCAGAATCTAAAGAGTTTCTTTAAACTTAGATTTCCTATAAATTTGAATCAATTCGGACGGATAGATTTTGAGAAATTTTGAGACATCTCAAAAGAAATCGGAAAAATTTTTTTTCGAAAGTGGTTTTTTTTAAATAACTTTTAAACGGCTTTACCGATCAACTCCAAAAATTAATTTGCCTCTAAACTTGAAAAACCACGTTGATTACCGCTAAACTGGTCAAAATCGGTTGATTCGTTCGAGAGATAGCGTCAACAAAAGAAAACCGAAAAAATAACCGTAAATAGTGTTTTTTTCACATAACTTCGATATTTTTTTCCGGATCGTTTTTAGTAAAAGAGAATAATTATTAGAACTAAAAATACCGCGTCGATCACCGCCAATAACGTGAGAATCGGTTAATTGGTTAGTGAGATATTGTCGACGAAATAGTCGGAAACAAGTGTTTTTTTTTTAAATAACTCCGACATTTCCTGCTGCTTTCGATCTAATGAAGTTACTATAGAAGTTAAGAAAAACTGCGTCCATCGCTGTCAATAACCGCAAAATCAAGTGATTGATTCGATAGATATGGTTGACGGAAAATTTAGAAAAGAGTGTTCTTTATTTCTCACTAAGAAAATCAAAGATTTTCAAAAAGGGGGCAGTAATTGGTTTTACCCCGTTTTGCAAAAATCGAGGTTCCATCAGATCTCGACGTTTTGAGATCTTAGGAAGCTACCCTGCTTATTCTCGCAATGGTAAGTGTGTGTGTGTGTGTGTGTGTGTGTGTGTGTGACTCGCTTATAACTTTTGAACGACTGAAACCGGACTCAGTGAGCTCAAAATATCACATAAATTATATTTTGAGCTCAAAAATCCTAAAAATGTCATAAGTACAATTTTAAGCGCTCAGGTATGGAATTAGCGGGAAGTTACAGGGATGGCCTTTAGGGTGAACCGTTTTCCTAATTTTTTTTTTTAACTTCCCGCTCAAAAATTGAAAATTTTCAACAATCGGAAAGTTATTGGTATTACATCGTTTTTCGAAAATAGAGTTCTCATCAGATCTCGACGTTTTGAGGTACTAGGAAGCTTCCCTTAATGCTTTTACGATAATGTCAGTATGTCTGTATGAATGTGTATGTGTGTATGTGTATATGTGCGTATGTGTGTATGTGACCTTCTTATAACTTTTGAACGGCTTGACCGATTTCAACGCGGTTGGCGCTATTCGAAAGGGTTTGGCCAAACTTTGATTTTATACACAATTTGGACCGATTCAGACCGATATATTTCGAGAAATCTTAAAAAAACTACAAAAAATGTTTTTTTTTAAATGTGGTTTTTTTTGGAATAACTTTCAAATCGGTCGACTGATTGATTCCAAGAACTGATCAGCTCTTGACATCAAAAAACCACGTCGATCACTGCCAGTCCGATCAAAATCGGTTAATTCGTTCGAAAGATATCGTGAACGCAAGAAAAGAGAAAAAGTGGTTATAGGAGTTCCTTTTTTTTTATTTGCACTCATTAAGAGAAACCGTACTATATCTTTGTTGCACTTTTATGGCAAATGAAAACAAAAAAATAAAACCCTTCGTAAAATAGAAATTAACAAAAACAAAAAAAAACAAAATCGTTTTACTAGGAAGTCAACAATCTTTTTTTTCTTTAATGTTAGCTACACGACGTTAGTTCTTATAACCATCTAAATACCAATTGAATTTTGATCTATCAAAATTAAAAAAATTATATGATTCGATTGTTTTCGACAGTATAATTAACAGATTTTGAAAATATTTATTTAACTTTAAATTTTATAGTATAAATAAGAAAAAATTAAATTATACTTGAGAGTAAAAAGATCATAGAAATCAATTGTAAAATGCACAAAAAGCGGGAAAAATATGGGTCTGGTTTAGACTGATTATCTCAATTAAAACTGCGGAAATATTATTAAATATATCAACTATAACTTTATTTACACTAAATATACTTAATATTTAATAAACTAGTCTGCGGATTATTGTTAAATAAGCGGATGAATAAAGAACAGCGTATGTAACAAAGCGAAGCCGGTTGACACACGGTTGAGCACAAACGGCACTGGAATTAAGCGGTGGATTTCTGCACAAATAACACAATTTATCTGTAACAAACTCAAGAAGAATTAAGCACAACTTATTGAAGCGGATTAGTAATCAATTAAGCGAAAAAGCGTTAAATTAGCACTAGCAAATTAATATTAGCGGAATAGCGGTGCGTTTACTCAAAAGCGTGGTTGCGAAAAAAAAGGATGATGATAATCAGCGTTGCCAACAGTAAATTTCTACTTTCGCTGTAGAGAATGCTACAATCTCGTCAAAATCCGTCAAGTAGGGATTTTCGAGTTGTTACTTTTTCTTAAATTTTAAAAATGAATTATTTTAAAATTGAGTCTTCGGTAATTGATTTTTAAATCTACTTTTTAAATATACATAAAGAAAAATAATTTTTCAACAAATTAGTGAGTTTCTTAAATTGATGATTCTGATAAAATGATTAACATTTATATTTTTTTAGAGTGTTAGAGAATATATGTTTATTTTTGATATCTCTTACAAGTTTTAAATGATAAATATTTATTTTTTATTAAATTATTATTATTTTAAATATAAATATTTAAATGATATATATATATACATATATATATATATATTAGGGCGTTTCAAAAAAAAAAAATTTTTTTTTTTTTTCTTGGAACCAGGCTCAAAAGTTTCGTTTAGATGCCAAAATAGGTCTAATTAATTAACAAGATTGATCAATATTTATTAACAATAAAATTAACAAAAGTACTTATAAGCGATTAGCGAGATTTCACTCACACACTCACTCTATAACTTATTAAAACTTATCAACTATAGCCTAACTAACGGCTAATTAGAACCAACGAGTCTCTCTGCGCAAAGACTGCAGTGCGACAGAGACCGTCTAGCCTAACTAACGGCTAACCAGAACAACCAATTAATATAAGCCTAACTAACGGCTAACCAGAACCAAAGAATTACTCTGCACAAAGACAACAGTGCGACAGAGATCGTCTAGCCTAACTAACGGCTAACCAGGACCAACTTAACACTATTAACACTCTCTATCACGCATTACCCACACTAATCTTCACACACATAACCCACACTTGAATGATATTAATTTATAAATTTATTTTTAAAAATGAATTTGATTAAATTGAGTAAAATTACTTAATTAAATTATTCAACCATTAGTTTTAATTGAACAATAAAATTTCAATTAACAATTAATTTGATCTAACATCTAATTTCAAATTCTGATTGTAAATTTTGGTTCGGTATTAAAATATCAATTAGATTAAAATTATAAGATCAGATTAAAATTCCTGACTACTTGACTCACATGGTCTTAACGTTACAACAATAATTGATTAAAATAAAAGGTCTTTATACTTTCAATTAATTTTTGCTAATTAAATTAATCGCGATATTATTTTTACAATCAACTCCAAAATTAATTAATATAAAACTGAAGATTAATTAGTTATAACTAGATTTCTCTGTAAAAATTTCCAATAAGAATTAACCAATTTCTTGGACTTAATATCCACGCTATTATTTTTTCAATTTGCAACAAAAATTCCAAATTATCTAATCCACGGACTTAATCCCAAGATCAATTAATTTATAATTAATACAAAATATAATTTACAATATAACAATAATCCAATAATTAAATCCTAACATAATTTTCAATAAATTTTGAATAATTTTCTAATTTGTAAAAATCGACAAAAGTCGAAACATTCAATTTTCTTAGCTAGAATATTCGCTAGTTTAGTTGTTTTTGACCTTGGGTGTTAGGAAGTTACTGCGACACAAAATGTACTGATGCTCGACCGGAATTCCACGAGTAAAAAGTTTGTTGATTATTTTTCAAGCAACAAAATTAATCATTTTTCTTGACTTAATTGTTATAAAAATTATAACAATTTATTAAGCGAGTTTTTTAGATGTTAATTATTTTAATTGACTAATTTTTGGTTGTTAAAATTTCTCCCGCAAGGTCGGTTGAGTGACTCTTGGGTATAAGCCCCTAGGAAAATCACTCAATCCAAACTAACAAATGTTATATTCTGATTAATTAAATAAATAGTCGATTAAACGATCCAATTGACAATTAATTAGGAGAAGTAACCGAGTATTGGGTAAACCGCGGTCCACTTCTTTCCCACAGAGTAATAATTGATACCTTGACGAATAAAATGATGATCTAACTCTCTTATTGAGGATTAAGTCCTAGATGTAGGTGGCTTCCTTCGTCTCGTCACTACTCCGGGGATCGGTCCTTTTGGATTTGCGTGGCACTAGGTCTGGCGGTCACACTACTTCTCCCTTTTCCACTGCACGGCTTACCTATATCAACCCAAAACTACCCCCCTCCTATTCTCCCTTTAGGCCCGAAGATCGAGACGCGCCAGTGCTATGTCGAACAATTATCGATCTCCGATGACTTATCGATTTAGGGTAATTTTACCCTGTTACAACGTTAAACACAGCGTGATTAAAAAAGCGAATTCGGTTGACACGTGGCGGTCACAAAATCGGCACTGAAAAAAGCGGTGAATTACTGCACAAACAAAATAAATGATCTGAAACAGACTCAAAATAAATTAAGCACAATTTATTAAAGTGGATAAGTAATCAATTAAGAGAAAAAACGTTAAATTACCACTAGTCAATTAATATTAGCGGAATGGCGGTGCGATACACTCAAAGCGTCGAAACCGATAACCAATCGGAAAATTCAATACATCTGGCGTGTTAGTGATGTCAGACTTACTCGATTTGCGCAAGCGTCAGAAAATTCAAAGCTTTGAATTTTCTGGTTGGCTAAAAATTGCGGGAATGAGCGGTTGTCAGATGCAGCTCATGACTTTAGGAGTCCCCAGGGGCGAATTCATCACGGCTGGGCCTCTTCACCGAACATTCTCCCCGGCGTTGGCGGCTGTGTTGAGAAGATTGTCTTCTTCATAAGTTAGTGGCAAAACACAAAGCTCGGTAATTGAACGAACTAGCTCTTTGTTGACTGTCTTGACAGTCACTACGCGGACTTGTCTATCCTCACCTGAATGGAGAGCGATGACTCTATCCAGCGGCCACTTGGTTGGCGGGAGATCCTCAGTGGTAATCAGTACAACTAATCCCACTTCGATCTCGTTGTGTGGATGGTACCATTTTGAAATGGCCTGGTAGCGTTGAATGTAGTCCAGGTAATAGTGGTTCCAGAAATGTTGAACCATTTGCTGGACTTGTTCCCAGTGCAAGAGCCTAGCGGGCTCTACTTCTATCAGTGATGGCTCTGTTATTGCGACGAGTGATTGCCCAATTAAGAAGTGACCTGGTGTCAGAACTGCCAGGTCAGCAGGATCTTCATTCAGCGGTGTGAGCGGTCTGGAGTTCAATATGGCTTTAATTTGTGTCAAAAGCGTTGAATACTGCTCAAACTTTATTAGCCAATCTCCTATTGTTCGTCGAAGGTGAAACTAAATAGATTTCACAGCAGCTTCCCATTTTTCTCCAGACTGGGGAGCTCCAGACGGATTGAACTTCCAGTTCTTGCCATCTTGAGCACTAATACTGATTATTCTCGAAGTGAGTGGAATCCTGCAGGGAATAGTCGTTTCAGCTCTTTATCTGCTCCTACAAAGTTGCTTCCTCAGTCTGAGTAGATCGTATGTCAGATACCTCGGCGACTGGTGAACCGGCGATTAGCGGCGATGAAAGCGGAAGCGGTGTAGTCGGTGACTAGCTTTAAGCGTACAGCGGAGCTGAACATGCAGACGAATACTGCAATCCAGCCTTTGCATGTTTTTGCCCCTCGTCCTTGAAAAGTTTTCAGTGTGATGGGTCCAGCGTGATCGAGTCCTGTATGCAGGAAAACTCGTACGGCAGGTAGTTGACCCATCAACTGTTGAGCGCGTTCTCCACGGTGTCTAGTGCAAATAACGCAATGTGAAATGAATGATCTGACTGAAACACGGCCTTCAATGATCCAGACACTCTTGCGTAATCTGGGTGCCTCCGTGAAGTGTTTTGCAGTGCGAATCATCAATTAAGATTGACGTAAGCGGTGATTGTCGTGGTAAGATCGCTGGATGCTTCTTATCTGGATCCAGCAATGCATTTTTCGAGCGGCCACTGACTCTCAGGACGCCCTGATGGTCGATGAACGGAGTCAGCTTGATGATGCTGTTGTTTTTCGGCAGACCATCACCATCTTGAAGCGTGTGAATCTCTCTAACGAAGGATTGTTCTTGAGTAAACTTGATCAAGGTGAGTTCAGCGCGCTCCAGGTCTGATGGAGAGAGCGGGTAGGCCAGTGAAGATTGTGGAACTCTTTTAAAGCGGTCGATGACACGATGCAAGATGCTGAGCTTCCGTAATAGTGGAAACAGCTGCGTGTAATGCGCTAGTAACTGTTGGAGCAGGCAAATTTCTGCTTTCCAAGATACTAGTGTCAGACCTTGGCGTTCTTCTCGATGCGTTGCGTTGTCAATTGAGGGCTCTAGAGTGGGCCAAGAGGATTCTGGTCCATGAAGCCAAGCTGGTCCATGCCACCAGAGAGCGTGTTGTTTTAGTTTTAGCGTTGATATACCTCTTGAAGCGCAGTCAGCGGAGTTTTGCTTTCCTGGAATAAATTTTCAGGAAACATCTCGAAGCGTTTCATGGACTTTTTCCACTCTATTGCGGACAAATGTCTTCCAGCGGGTTGCTGGACTTTTTATCCATGCGAAAGTCACGGCGGAGTCAGTCCAAAGATTAATTCTGACATTTCCAAGCGACTGAACTTCTTTTACATGAAATATCAGTTGTGTAAGCAAGCGGTGTGACTTGCGTTTTTAAACACAAAAGGGAGACCTTTGTGTTCCTATCAGCGTCAGTGACTCTCCAATATACAGTGGCAGCCATAGCGTTTTGCGAAGCGTCTAAAAACCTCTGCAATTCTAATGTTGCCCCAGATGCATTATTATTCCAGCGTGGAATGCGGATGGACTCGATGTTTCCAAGGTCCTCGCGGTATCCAGTCCATTTATGGATGAGTGGTAGTGACAATTGTTCGTCCCATGACACACACACACACACACACACACACACACACACACACACACACACACACACACACACACACACACACACACACACACACACACACACACACACACACACACACACACACACACACACACACACACACACACACACACACACACACACACACACACACACACACACACACACACACACACACACACACACACACACACACACACACACACACACACACACACACACACACACACACACACACACACACACACACACACACACACACACACACACACACACACACACACACACACACACACACACACACACACACACACACACACACACACACACACACACACACACACACACACACACACACACACACACACACACACACACACACACACACACACACACACACACACACACACACACACACACACACACACACACACACACACACACACACACACACACACACACACACACACACACACACACACACACACACACACACACACACACACACACACACACACACACACACACACACACACACACACACACACACACACACACACACACACACACACACACACACACACACACACACACACACACACACACACACACACACACACACACACACACACACACACACACACACACACACACACACACACACACACACACACACACACACACACACACACACACACACACACACACACACACACACACACACACACACACACACACACACACACACACACACACACACACACACACACACACACACACACACACACACACACACACACACACACACACACACACACACACACACACACACACACACACACACACACACACACACACACACACACACACACACACACACACACACACACACACACACACACACACACACACACACACACACACACACACACACACACACACACACACACACACACACACACACACACACACACACACACACACACACACACACACACACACACACACACACACACACACACACACACACACACACACACACACACACACACACACACACACACACACACACACACACACACACACACACACACACACACACACACACACACACACACACACACACACACACACACACACACACACACACACACACACACACACACACACACACACACACACACACACACACACACACACACACACACACACACACACACACACACACACACACACACACACACACACACACACACACACACACACACACACACACACACACACACACACACACACACACACACACACACACACACACACACACACACACACACACACACACACACACACACACACACACACACACACACACACACACACACACACACACACACACACACACACACACACACACACACACACACACACACACACACACACACACACACACACACACACACACACACACACACACACACACACACACACACACACACACACACACACACACACACACACACACACACACACACACACACACACACACACACACACACACACACACACACACACACACACACACACACACACACACACACACACACACACACACACACACACACACACACACACACACACACACACACACACACACACACACACACACACACACACACACACACACACACACACACACACACACACACACACACACACACACACACACACACACACACACACACACACACACACACACACACACACACACACACACACACACACACACACACACACACACACACACACACACACACACACACACACACACACACACACACACACACACACACACACACACACACACACACACACACACACACACACACACACACACACACACACACACACACACACACACACACACACACACACACACACACACACACACACACACACACACACACACACACACACACACACACACACACACACACACACACACACACACACACACACACACACACACACACACACACACACACACACACACACACACACACACACACACACACACACACACACACACACACACACACACACACACACACACACACACACACACACACACACACACACACACACACACACACACACACACACACACACACACACACACACACACACACACACACACACACACACACACACACACACACACACACACACACACACACACACACACACACACACACACACACACACACACACACACACACACACACACACCCACACACACACACACATACAGACATACATACACCACCGCGGGGGTAGTCAGGAAAGCTTCCTATGACTTTAAAACGTCGAGATCTGATGAAAACTCGATTTTTGCAAAACGGGATGAAAACAATAACTTCCCGATTTTTGATAATCTGAGATTTTTAGCGGGAAGTTAAAAATTTCTTTAAGGTTTATTCCAGAATTATAATTTTGTTGTTTTCTTCTAAGAGGAGCTTAGAATATTAAAAGCTACTGGCGTTCAAAATTTTGATAAATTTGTATCAAATTCTTTTTTTTTTTCGTTTTGTAAATACAGATACCAAAATAGGAAATTAATTCTCTAATACTTTAGGTAATGAAAGTAAATCAAAGAAGAGTCAAAAGTTTGATTCTTTCCATATTGTCAAAAAAAATAAATCTATATGAGTCATTCCATGTCAAATCGACCAATAGTTTGAATCTACCCCTTATGATTTGAACAAATTATGGTCAGAAGTTTTATTTGATCTTATAACGGAGTTCTGCCAAAGGAAAAAAAATTTTATTTTTTTCAAAAGATGCTTTTTCAAAATTTTTCGATTTTTCCAGTTCTTCAATGTTGTTTTTGTAATATCTCGAACGCTAGTATAGATAGAGTCTTTAATATGTTTGAAACGAGACTCTTGGAGCTATTGCAAAAAAAATATGTTGGGAAAAAATTTTGAAAAATGCCAAATTTAGAATGATTGAATTCATGGTAAATAACATAGTGAATTCACAGTCGTAACATTGTGAATTCATGGTAAATAACAGTGAATTCACAGTCGTAACATTGTGAATTCATGGTAAATAACAGTGAATTCACAGTCGTAACATTGTGAATTCATGGTAAATAACAGTGAATTCACAGTCGTAACATTGTGAATTCATAGTAAATAACATAGTGAATTCACAGTCGTAACATAGTGAATTCATGGTAAATTCATAGTGGTAACACGGTAATTTCACGTGGAAATTTCCGTGACTACATCGTATGCGTCTGTTAACCTAGCGATAAATTATTAAAATTATAATAATGACAATCTTCATTAATATGATTCGAATCATGAAAAACTTGAAAGAAATTGTTTGGTACACATGCATAAAAGCAATGTTAATCAACAAACACACACGCACACACGTGTGCATTAGACAATACTCGTACAATCATATGAATAGCTCTCTGAGATCTTATAACTTAAAAAAAAAATTGAATTTTTGTTTTTTAAAAATAACATTAAAGCGTGCGAAAAAATTATATTAAAACCACGTGTACATTTTTTGTACTTGAGAAACTGACACTCAACAATAAATTTTTGAATCAAAATTTTTTGTATACTACCTTGCACCAATCTTTAAATACCCAGAAATTTTTGCAACTGTGTTTTTTGTTTTTTCAGAAATATGAATTTTTGAAATTTGTTAAAACATTTTTTTCTCAAAAAAAAATTTTTTTTTTTATCTTAATTGAGCTCGGCAAATCGCAAAGTTTTGATATTTTTAACTATTGAAATTTCATTTAGTGGCTTAATAATGAGAAAAAAAAACAAATTTTATGAAAAAAATTTTTTTTTTTTAACGAGTTGCAATAATTTATATTTGTGAAAAAACAAAAAACATAGTTCCCAAAATTTTAGAATCTTTTAAGATTCGTACAAGGTAGTATACAAAAAATTTTGATTCAAAAATTTATTGTTGAGTGTCAGTTTCTCAAGTACAAAAAATGTACACGTGGTTTTAATATAATTTTTTCGCACGCTTTAATGTTATTTTTAAAAAACAAAAATTCAATTTTTAACTTCCCGCTAAAAATCTCAGATTTTCAAAAATCGGGAAGTTATTGTCTTCACCCCGTTTTGCAAAAATCGAGTTTACATCAGATCTCGGCGTTTGAAGGTCACAGGAAGCTTCCCTGGCTACTCCTGCGATGTTGTCACTATGTCTATATGTATGTGTTTGTGTGTGTGTGTGTGTGTATGTATGTAAGTATGTGACCCGCTTATAACTTTTGAACGACTGAACCGATCGGAACGAACTAAACGGCGTTCTAAATAGTTCTCTTAAACTTAGATTTCCTGAGAATTTGAACCGATTCGGACCGATAGATTTTAAGAAATCTTGAAAAATCTCAAAAAAAATAAGAAAAAAATCATTTTTGAAAGTGGTTTTTTTGGAATATCTTTCAAACGGCTTTATCGATCAACTTCAAAAACTAATCCGCTCTTAAGCTTGAAAAACCACGCCGATCGTCGCTAATCCGGTCAAAATCGGTTGATTCGTTCGAGAGATATCGTGAACGAAAGAAAACCGAAAAAAGTGTTTTTTTGACATAAGTTCGTCATTTCCTCTCGGATCGTTTTTAATAATATAGAATAATTTCAGAGCTGAAAAAACCGCGGCGATCGATTTCAAAAACTAATCAGCTATTAGCATGAAAAAATTACTTCGATCACCGTCAAGCCGGTCAAAATTGGTCAATTCTTTCAAGAAATATCATGAACAAAAAAAACCAAAAAAAGTGTTTTTTTGGTATTACTCCAAATTTCCTAGTTTTATCAATTCAAACTTGAAGATTTATCATGAAACTAAAAAAATTGCGTCAAATACTGCCAACCGCGTAAAAATCGGTTGATTTATTTAAATGTTAGTGCGGTGTAAAAATTTAAAGAATATTGTTCTATGATACTTCTATCAGACTTTTTAGCTCGATGAGCTCAAAATAACACATAAATTATATTTTTGAGCTCGAAGAGCTCAAAAACATCATTAGAGCAGTTTTATGCATCTAGGTATGGAATTAGCGGGAAGTTGCACGGATGGCCTTCAGGGTCTACCGTATTTCTAATTTTTAACTTCCCGCTAAAAATCTCAGATTTTCAAAAATCGGGAAGTTATTGTTTTCATCCCGTTTTGCAAAAATCGAGTTTTCATCAGATCTCGACGTTTTAAAGTCATAGGAAGCTTCCCTGACTACCCCCGCGGTGGTGTCTGTATGTCTGTATGTATGTGTGTGTGTGTGTGTGTGTGTGTGTGTGTGTGTGTGTGTGTGTGTGTGTGTGTGTGTGTGTGTGTGTGTGTGTGTGTGTGTGTGTGTGTGTGTGTGTGTGTGTGTGTGTGTGTGTGTGTGTGTGTGTGTGTGTGTGTGTGTGTGTGTGTGTGTGTGTGTGTGTGTGTGTGTGTGTGTGTGTGTGTGTGTGTGTGTGTGTGTGTGTGTGTGTGTGTGTGTGTGTGTGTGTGTGTGTGTGTGTGTGTGTGTGTGTGTGTGTGTGTGTGTGTGTGTGTGTGTGTGTGTGTGTGTGTGTGTGTGTGTGTGTGTGTGTGTGTGTGTGTGTGTGTGTGTGTGTGTGTGTGTGTGTGTGTGTGTGTGTGTGTGTGTGTGTGTGTGTGTGTGTGTGTGTGTGTGTGTGTGTGTGTGTGTGTGTGTGTGTGTGTGTGTGTGTGTGTGTGTGTGTGTGTGTGTGTGTGTGTGTGTGTGTGTGTGTGTGTGTGTGTGTGTGTGTGTGTGTGTGTGTGTGTGTGTGTGTGTGTGTGTGTGTGTGTGTGTGTGTGTGTGTGTGTGTGTGTGTGTGTGTGTGTGTGTGTGTGTGTGTGTGTGTGTGTGATGTTACGACTGTGAATTCACTATGTTATTTAGCATTGATTCACAATGTTACGACTGTGATGAATTCACAGTGTGACGACTGTAAATTCACAGTGTGACTACTGTGAATGAGGGTTGTGTAATCACCGTGTTAACATCGAAAATTCATCGAGAAAACTCTGTGAAAACACCGTGTACGAATGGGACAAATGCACGGTGAAATCACAATGAAATTCTTTCAATTTACACAGTGCTTACATGAGCACACACAAGTTTTCACAGTGATTTCACGGTGATTCTAAAACCGCGAAGGATCTCAGTTCTTAATGAGATTCAATGAATTTCTATTTTTCCATTTGAATTACACGCGTACAAAAATTCATTTTACGTTTTCATCCGGTAAAACTACGGAAAAAATTTTTTTACTTGAGTTAGATTTTTAGAAACGTCTTCATTTATCACTAAGGTGAAAGTCCCCATTATGAGACATATTTCAAGGTAGGTTAAACATTTGTACTATTTGAAAATGTATTTGAGAAAAAAATACAATTTGAATAGTGTTATACAATTGTTCTATGATTATCAGACTGATATTTAATATTTGAACTCAATTTTAACTAAAAAATAAATTAAAATAAACAATTTTTGCAAGCAACCTCAGTGACCCCTTTTATGAGACAGTTTTAAGATATATGGCCCTGTTGTCTCATGATAGAGGTCCCTATTTATGAAATAGCTGAAAAATAAACAAAACGATTTTTAAATTATATTTTTATTAATATAAGATCATTTTTTATATAAAATCAGTAATTTAAATGTTTTTAAAACAGCGAATTAAAATTTTCTACAGATTAAACGAATAATTAACACAATATATAAAGTAGTTTATTTTTCTTCTTTCATTCTTTTTTGGAGTTCCTTTACTTTTTCCATTAACTTTTTTTTTTCTTCCAGTAATTGTTTTTTTTTCTGTTTCTTCTTCTCCTGCTGCTTTTTTAAATTTTCTTTTTCTAATTGAAGAGTATACCATTCATTCGAAGTCCCAACCGAAGGTAATTTTGATTTACCAGATTTTTCAACTCGGCTCCTTTTCTTTTTAGGCAAATATTCGACAGGTAGAGTAAAAATTCCTTTCAATGGTGTTTTAGGCGAATTATCTAAGATTAAAAATTATAAAATTGTTATTAAATAACTTTTTAATTATAAATTATTCGTTAAACAAAATCTTATATTACCTTGTCTTACAGCTTTTGGTGAAATTTTTTTCTCGCTTGAACTCTGTTTATCGATTGCTTCACAATCATTTTCTTTTAGTAAATGTAAATTCTTGTTATCCGAAGGAACTATCGAATTTGTAACGGTTAATTGACAATTCCTAACAGTCTCCAACGTATGAGTAGTATCAATCAATGGCTCTTTATTAATGATCTGAACTGGCAGATCGTATACAACTTCATAACTATCATTATTCCCAACAAAATCATTTTGGTCGCAACTCATCACGTCAAGATGCTCCTCAAAAATAATAAGAGGCTGCAATTTTTCACCATTATTCTCTACATCAGCGTGTACTCCAAACTTTATTGAGTCTTCTTCAACACTCGTACATGTACTATTTATTAAGGTATTAATCTCTGAATTAATACCTTCTTGTTGATTAATACGCAACCTGTTTTTCAAATTTTCTAGAATATTGGGGTCATTTAAAACTTCATTCTTCGTGATTATTGGATTCTGTTTCGGAATTTCATCTATTAATAAAATAATGTAAACGTGTATGATAAAAAGAATTTATATCAAATTATTCAATCTAATTTTCTACAAAAAAAAAGTTAATTAATATTTTCAACTAAAAAAAAAAAGTAATTAATATTAATTGTAACATATTTATAATAAATTAAATTCATTTTAGCTTGAAAATTGATTTCAAAAATAAAAAATTGTAAATATAAAATTTGAAAAGATTAATTGTAAATAAAATAAAAAAATATTTAAGTATATACTTAATAATTGTAAATATAAAATTAGAAAAAATTGATTGTAAATTAAAAAAAATAATTAAGTATATAATTAATAATTGTAAAATAAATTTAAATAATTATTAGTCTGAAATACCCGTCGATTTTTTATAAATATTAAACCAATAATCAAACAATGCTTTTTTTTCAATGTCACCGGTCCACGATCCATTGCTGGCTGCTTTCTTAAAATCGGGAAGTATTCCCGCAGGTAAATTTTTCTCGAACAGTTGTAAAAATCCTTGTTTTTCGGTAACCTCATGGCAATTTTCGGTGTCATTATTGTTGAGAGTTTGTTCACATTTTTTTCCCTTATTCAAAATATCATAATCTACGGCTTTAGCATTGAATGGATGGAGCCCTGCTCCTCGAAATCCACTTTGCACAACCTTCTCTGCATTAGGCATGTTATCTAACGTAAATTGAAGAACAAGGGGAAAATTTTCTTTGGTGACTTGTGTCACACCTTGCTGACTCTTCCATTTTGGCACACATTTTCTCCAAATTTCCTTGAAAGGATGGAAAAACGAAATATCAAGAGGTTGCATGATATGCGTGGAATTTGGCGGTAACATAATTAATTCTATTTGTTTTTCACAACAAAAATTTACCAGTGGTAAATTTAAATGAGATGAGTGATTATCCATGTACACAAGAACGGGAAATTGTGTGTTCTCTTTCACCAGCCAAGGGTAGAATACATTTGTAATGTACTCATAGAAAGTTTCAGATGTCATCCAGCCATTATCAGATATACCAATTCCCCAGCCTTTCGGAGTATTTTCAATGATTTTCTTTGGTACAGTTTTTTTGTATGAGTACATGAGCATGGGGGGAGCACGAATACCATCGGCTCTGTACATGAATAACACTGTCAAGGCTTCTTTTCCTCCATCAACAATTTTATAGACCGCACGAGTTCCCTTTGCAGCAAGCACTCTTTCAGCATCAGGACACAACTGAAGACTGCTCTCATCACAATTGAAGATTCTGTTCGAGGGAATATTTAATAGATTTTTTTTTTTATATATATATATATATATATATATATATAGATGGCGCTGAACACTCACGCCCATGACACGCGTTTAGTGATAAGACAGTGAATTTTAAGCTTTTTCAGTAAATTAATCACGCCAAAAAATCTAAAAGTTGATACTATTACAAACATCAAGTTGTAAGGAAAAATACAATTAAAAATCCAAGGAAGGGATCAAGAGATACAAACGTAATCAAGCGAAATACGCAACTGCAGAAAAACAGGTTAGTTTTTACTGAAGTACAAAAAAGCGGGAATGACTATGGATGACCACGATAATGCTGGCACGAGTCAACTCAGTGAGAAATTTGACCTAAAGATGGCGCAGATAAACAAAAACAGAAAAAATGACAATTCTACTCCAAAGTCAACACACAAAACAAGAGGACGAGAAAAATAATGCTGAAAAACTCTAGCACGATAAAAACACAAGGCCTCTAACCCCTTTTATGATCAAATGCTCTACAAGCTTAGACAGAAGGGATCTTCGAAGTGGAAATTTGCTCCTAACAATAGAACAAACGAAAAGCATCTTTACAGACAGCCACCAAGAGAACATACTCAATAATGGAATTAGTGACCATGATAATGACATCGAAGAAAGCTCCAAACCGGAGTTCGAAAGAATGAACACACCCAATAATTAAGACCTACACAATCTGTCATATGATGGCTCCGACACTAGCAGCAACAGAAGTCTGGAAAAAACTATAGTAAGGACAAATAATACAGACATGTTAAGCACATCCCGGAAAAAAATGATCAGACCTGGTCAGACATGAACAGGCATGAGTCTTCAGGTCTGATCAGGTATGAAAAATGACCGGGTCTGATCAGACCTGGCCAGGCATGTTCAGGTCTGAAAAAAAAAAAGTTGCACCTGTGGGGATTCGAACCGTAGACGCCGCGCTCTCCAGACTGTTACTTTACCTCTTGACCATATATCTTATCTTTACTTTCGAGATATCTTTCAAACTAGTTCAAGTAATTTAAATTTCATACATGACTTATCTTTACAGTTAAGGAAGTTAACTATGCCTAGTTTATTAATTATTAATAATTTATTATATATCAGAGTTATTTGTTTAAAACGGCTATGTATTTTTTTTGCTCCATTAACATGTGGCTCTATGCACAGTAATAAAAAAAAATTTCTTTAAGGTTTATTCCAGAATTATAATTTTGTTGTTTTCTTTTAACTAAAAATTTTTTTTTTTTTTATTCAAAACGTATAGGTAACTAAGAATTATCTGTATGTTCTACAATTCAGCAATCTTTCATACTACAGCAATAAACCAAGGCGTAGCTTAAGATAACAACAGACACCTTGAAAGGACTTATCGATAGCTATCGATATCAACTGATCTATTTTGGATATCAAAAACGTTATGCTTAAGCCGATATTTTTAATGAAAGTTGTACATTTAAAATTAATAAGGGGATA
>JZSA01005412.1:0-12781 GCA_000956155.1 Cotesia vestalis | reverse complement strand
TCAGGTCTGATCATTTTTTCCCGGGATGAACAGGCCTGAGGTATTTAACGCTTCAGATATGAGCAGGCATGGACAGGCCTGAGCATATTTACCGCTTCAGAGATGAACATACATGAACAGACCTGGTCAGGCATGAACAGGCATGGACAGGTCTAATCAGGCATGGACAGGCCTTAGCGTATTTAACACTTCAGGCCTGATCAGGCATGGACAGGTCTGTACAGGCCTGGTCAGATTTAACACTTCAGACATGAACAGGTCTGATCAGGTCTAATTTCAGGCCTGGTCATACATAAACAGGCCTGATCAGGTCTAATTTCAGACCTGATCATACATGAACAGACATGATCAGGTCTGATCATTTTTTCCCGGGATAAACAAACACACACAACAAACTACGAATCGAGGTTCCAGTACTAGATGAAGTGACCGAGGTTATGATTCCTATAATAAAAATACATGAGAGTGTGAAGTTAATCAATAGTCGAAACTCGCAAAAAATGGGATCTGATTCCTTATTGGTCGAAAGTAAGTCGCGCGCGTAGCGCGCTATTCAAATTTCTAGTACGAATAAACAAACTATGTATGTCAGCAAAAGGAAACTATCGGTATAAAGAAAACATCAGTAGTGTCACCAAGTGAGAAAATTATTAACATATGCAACCCTTTTTAAAATGAACTGAAATTCATAGAGACACGGAGATTTGAATAAATATACGAGTACTTTTTGAAACAAAAAGCATATACAATATAAATTTAAAACAGTTTTTGAAACAAAAAGGAAAATGAATAAAAACGGTTGTTAATAGTTACTCGTAAATAAAATTAGCCTTTCTTTATTTCTTTAAAATAAATTTACTACAAGTAAAAAAGAATTACTGAGATTAAAAAATCGGTAGGGTAAATGTTCCAGTAGTCCACCGCGGTGACCAGCGGGCACCAGTAGTTGACCGCTTTCATAAGAAAGTCTAAAAATTGTTATTAACTGCATTTCTTATGACCTCGAAATTTATTTTTAACTATTGTTGAACTAATAATCATTACAAGGAATAGGTATTCCAAATTTTATTCAATTTTTAGAACATCGAAAATAATTCATGAAAATTTCTCACCGCATAATCTGACTAAAATCGGTCAGTTCCCTCGCAACCTTGAGATCACTGTGGAAACACCGTGTAATTTATGCAGTTTCCACAGTGTTTCCACGGTGGATTTGTTCCATTTGTCCACCATGTTTCTACAGTAGTTTTTCGCTGCACCCACGGCGTTTACACACCAAATTCACGATGCAAACACAATGAATAACTACTGCGATTCCACGCTAAGTAATAATACCCTGACCTATAATGCCTTAAACTGTAATCATTAAATATATGTATTAAAAATTAACTAATACAATACCATATGATAAATCCAACTATTGAAGGAGTAATTCTAATCAATGTGAAGTGTAGAAGATTAAATTCAATATTAGAAACTTAGCATCAATAAAACTGTGATTCGTAATGAGTGTTAGGAAATCATAAACTAGCTGTGTTTTAAGCCTATGTGTTTAGAAGAATAGGTTGAAAGATTAAATCCATTATCTTGAAGAGGGGGAAAAAAGATGAAGAAAAAGTAGAAGATACCCTGAATAACTTGTAACAGGGTAAAATGTACCCTGAATCGATAAGCCACCGGATATCGATAATTGTTCGACGCAGCACTGGCGCGTCTCGATCTTCGGGCATTTTAGGTAGTGGGGAGAGGGGCAAACTAAATTCAGAAGAGGTTGTGCCACCGAACGCTCCGGACTCGCTTGCGGATTTTCTAATCGCGGTAAATATCTAATCGCGTGGTTCTTTTCATTGGAACGCAGCGATGTTAATTATTTATTGTTAGCCTATAATCGATAAATATGGGATAATAACGCAAGTTGTACGTTTAGGAAATTTAATTGTTGTAGTTGGAAGGAGTCACGACTATCCCCGAGAAATAACCAGGAACGACGAGGATGACAGGAGAACAAGCCGTGGCTGGAAGCTGGTTGGAAGGATCGTCGATTTTCAAGGTAGCAGGTTATGTCTCGTGGGGAAAATTAGACAGTGGTTATTACCCAGTTTAATCTTCTCTTCTCGATAAGGTTTTATTTGTTTAAATAAGGAGATGAATTAAATTAATTAGGGTAAATGTTCCAGTAGTTGACCGGGCACCAGTAGTTGACCACTTTCATAAGAAAGCCTAAAAATTGTTATTAACTGCATTTCTTATGACTGAAATTTATTTTTAACTATTGTTGAACTTATAATCATTACAATGAATAGGTATTCCAAATTTTATTTAATTTTTAGAACGCGAGGGTTACTATAGTAGAGTATCCGAGATGTGACTACATGCTTTAATTAAAAAAAAGTTCCTATTAGGTTAATCTTGTCAAATTAAATTCTGAAGTAGTTTTTAATAGTTTTTTAATAAATCTTTTAATACGATTTTACAAAAATAATCAAATAAATACCAATTCAATCACCAGTCAGATACTGGAACAATAAAACAAATTTGTGCACTGATAGAAGGATTTATTAGCTACTAATAACCCTGATTCAGAAAGATGATTTGAAATGATTACCTCCATGTTAATTGTATATCTATATAGTATTCAAATCCGATGCTTTTAAATCATTTCTAATTAGATTTCTTTATCAGGGAATTTGATTTATTTGAAGACAATCATTGAATTTATTAAATTTTAATAAATATTTCTTAACATTCAATAAATATTTATTTAGGAGGAAAGCACACTTATTAATAGTTTATAAGTATTTATTCATATTAAATATTTAATAAATATATTTATTAACAGTTAATAAATTCTTTGTTGAGTGAATTTGTTTTGCTTGCAATGTCATATGATATGAAGATTGCTTGTGAACAAAAATAATCTTTATAAATGATTTGCATTAATTATATTACTTTATAATAACGTTTATCGTAACATACCGAATTTTATCAGAGCTCATAATTATCTTTTATATCTTAAAATATTAGAAACATTTATTTATTTAATGAATTGAATTATCATTATGTATTCCAGCTGTAGGATTATAAAAAGTGTAAAAAAAAATTGCTATTTTTGCTTTTGACTTTAAATAAATATGTGTTAACAATTAACAAATATTTTTATCAATCATTAATAAATATTTATTAACAGTTTAATAAATAATTTATTAACTGTTAATAAATATTTATTGAACCCTATGATGCTAAAAAATCATTTATTAGCAGTTAATAAAGCTTATTAGATATATAAAAGAATCCTTCTATCAGTGTAACAAGTTTAAATATGAATTTTGTTGTTGACATTAGAAATAGATAGACATAAATTTACAGTAATTAATGGTTTCTTTTAAATAATAGTTATTATTTTTAATAATTGCATACGTGCACCTCAAAAAAAATGTTTTGCTCTTGTCATTATTGAATCTAAGTTTAATTTACTAATCTGTTACGTTTTTAATATTTTTTTTTTTATTTTATTGTTTTCCAGATGTACAGTTATTTTAATAACTCTGTTACATTTTTACAATTGTTTATATCCTCAACCTGTATTTCCTGCTTTTATTATCGAATTCTTCCTGCATTTTTTTTGCGGCTGTGGTCCGACTTGTGCTTTCTGTACCGCATTTACCCTGCACCTCACCTCTCAGGCTGTTGGAACAGAATCATGGGGAAACCACAGAGAAAACCCATGATAGTACAGTCGGAGCTGGTCTAAGTCTACAGTGATTGATAAGAAACTCTTCTTTATCAACCACTGAAGCATTAGGCCCTTCTCCTAGTGTACAGAGATCCCTCGCGCTAGCCAACGCCGACTAGAGCGGTCATTCATTCAAGTTGTTGCTTAAATGTGTGATCGCCCAAGTCGGACGGGTGCCGCCCGGCTATCTCTGCCACGTTCAGAGGCTGGCAACTTAACGTACATATTTTTTTTTTTATCTATAATCACTGAAAAATATTGGTGCGTGCCGGGATCGAACCCGGGTCCCACTCTTTCGAAAAGCGGGCACCGAGCCGACTAGGCTATTGCCAACCTCCGTTTTTATTATTATTAGTTTTGTTCTAAACTAAACGAATTTTGTTTACTAATAATAAAAATCTAATTTAAATAAATAAGTATAAAAACATTATACATTAAACATAAAAAACTAATTAATGTTTACAAAATAACCAGTGTTCGATCATCGGTCAACTACTGGTATTTTTATCTTACCTACATTTAAGTGTGAATTCATATGTAATTTTATTAATAATTCAAATAAATAACATCACATATCAAAAAATTGAATATTTAAAGTTTAAATAAACTTTGAATTTTTTTTTTAACATATAATAATTAAATTACGAACTATTGAAATGCCAAAAATCCTTAATCGGTCAACTAATGGTACATTTACCCTACTGATAATAAATTATACCCAGGTAGGGTTTACCAATGCTGACAAATGGCCCAGCCTTGGACCATTTGTTACTTTGCCAAGCCTTGGTAAGTTACCAGTGGCCCAGGCCTGGCCCAAGGCTTGGCCCAATAGTTCGACATTCTCAAGCCGAGCCTTGGGGTTGAAGATACTAGGATTTTAAGATTATATATAATTTCTATATAACTACATATAATTACATATAATTTATATATAACTATATGTCATTACATGTATTTGTTTTTAATATTTGATCGAGCTAAATTTTAAATTATTTTAATTTCAAATTATTAAAATTTAACCAATTAAATAATTGTCTTCGAATAAATTAATTTATTAATAGTCAATAAATCTTTCTATCAGTGTATATTAATAATTAATAATTTACAAACAAAATAAAAAATTTTGTTCATTACGCATTGATCATGTATACGATTTGCATTACTTGTAGTTGTTAAAAACCCTGCTATTCAAATAAGTCTCATAGGTAAACTGGTAAAGAATTAGTCTTTCAAGCGTCCGGTCCCAGGTTCGATTCCCGAGCGTGACGGTTTTTTTTGATTTGATTCCATTCTGGCTTTAGTCTGGGTTCACTCTGGTTTCATGCTGGAAAATAGGCACAAAACCACTCTGGAAACACTCTGGAACCATCATGATTCCATAATGTTTCCAGAATTTTTTCAGACTGATTTGAAAGTCGCAAGGGATTCAATATTGCATATGACATCAGTAAATTTAGCCAGATATAGTTAATAGAAATCACAGCCATTATGATGTAAGTAATGACGGTGATTTTTTAATCGTTACTAATAAGATTTTTGATCAATCTTATTATTTAATATTGTGTAAATTTATTTCATATGTTGAATTTGCGTTAATTAAATACCCAATGTTTTTGGATTTTTCGAATGAAATATTAATATTAATCGGTATCGCAGGTAATGAATGATAAACAGATTAATTGTAAAAGTAAAAAAAAATTCGAGTTTACGAAGAACACTCGCTTACTTTCAGTAACGTTACCCATAAATTATTCTAATCATAAAATTTCTAACTTTTAAATCACAAATTAATTTTTTACTATGCCCATGTATGATATTTTTTTTTTTTACATTTTAATAAATTTTTTTTTAAGTTTCATCATAAAAATTTTGAAAAGATAATTGAATTTACTTATCAACATGAATTCTCGCTGAAACTTGGTCGATAATTCTTAAGCGAAATAAAAATGGGTACATTTATTTGAAAACAATTGTACAGAAATATTTTTATAACCAATTTATCAAGACCAATTAAATATAATAATTAATTATTTTGATAAACATAAAACAAAAAATTAGGAAAACGGTCGACCCTGAAGGCCATCCCTGCAAATTCCCGCTACTTTCGTAATTAAGCGCTCGAAATTGCACTTCCCAGGTAGGGTTTACCAATGCTGACAAATGGCCCAGCCTTGGACCATTTGTTACTTTGCCAAGCCTTGGTAAGTTACCAGTGGCCCAGGCCTGGCCTAAGGCTTGGCCCAATAGTTCGACATTCTCAAGCCGAGCCTTGGGGTACACCACTGGCCCAAGCCTGGCTCGAAGCTTGGCCCAATGGTTCAATATTTTGGAACCAAGCTTTGGGAGATCACAACTGGCCGAGGCCTGGTCCGATGCTTGGCCCAATGTCTCGATATATTTCAACCAAGCCTTGAAAAATCACCACGGACTTAAACCCGGTTCGACATTTGGCCCAATGCTTCGAACACTGATAAAAGAATTTAATAGAATCTTATAAATGACTTGTCAACAAAAAAATTTTAATAAATGTAGTTATTAATCGTTAACAAATTATTTTTAACTATCATTTCTTTGTTGCTGAAAAATGTATGAAACTCTCGTAACTGCTCAAAAAATATTTTCCATGTGAATAAAAAATGATAAATTTAATACTGAAACATATTGTGAATATTTTAAAAATGTTTATTTCTCTCCAAAAAAAAATATTGAAAAAAATTGTTAACAAGTAAGTTTGTTTACCACTCTCTTATACATATACAAATTACTTCTACAGTATATCTATCAGTGAAACTATAGTTTTGGGAAGTCACTGACACCCGAAGTTTGGCCCGGGTCTAGCTTGAGACTTGGCTCGATGGTTCGATATTTCCAAATTGAGCCTTGGGAAGTTACTATCGGACCAAATATAATTTCAGAATTAGCTTGGTGCTTTAATTGAATCATAGGAAAGTTTTTTTCAATGATGAAAAATATTAATTTTTTATGAAGAATATCTAACGCTAAAAAATGCTTCAGTTATTCATTATTTATAGTCACATTATCTTAAATAATAGTAAGAACATTTCGTAAAAAAAAATTATTGAATGAACTTATACTAAGTAGTTACTTTTCTATAAATTAAAAGTGACAATTTCTCAATTTAGATGTACTCAATTATGATCATGTATTTATTTTTAGTAAAATAGAAAATTTAAATATTTCGTTAAAATCAACTATACAAAATTTTTAGCAGTTATAAGTTCAATTTTAATTATGGAATATCATGTAATAAAGCAAAATGACTGAGTGATGTTTAAGTAACTAAAACTAATCTGTTAGTGTTACTACGAAGTGCAGCAAAGTCAGTACAGTTCGAGACTTTCACGCGGGTGACCCAGGTTCGATTCCCATCGTAAGCAAAGATTTTTTCAAGGTAATTTGGTGTAATCGCGAGATACGATAACGTAAAGCTGATAATAAACCGTGAAATCACGAATACAATTAAAATCAAATTTAATTTTTTAATAATATTTGCATTTTTTTTAGTCCTGGCAAATTAGTTCCCCAAGGCTTGGGGACATAGTTATCATCCTAGGCTTGGACCGAGCCTTGGCCCAATGTTTAGCCAAGGCTCGTGCCAAGCCTCACCCAAGGCTGGTGACGGTTGGCCCAGGCTTGGTCCAAGCCTTGTCCAGTTGTTCTTTCCTGCCTGGGTAGCGGAAAGAAAATTTTTTTAACTTTTAAAAATCGATAAAAAATAGTAATTATGTAAGGCTCCTTGTCGGATTGGCCTTAAAAGTTGAAGAATGAATAGAAGTCAAAATAGAAAATTTTCAAAAAAATCGACGGATACACAATTTGGAAAACATGATTAAAAACTTAAAATTATAAAATCTCAATGAAAAATTAGCTCGGCTAATTTTTTTAGCATTATACATTGTAATTAAAAGTTGAACTCAAAGTGCATACTTATTAAATAGCAACTGATAGGCTTTTATATCATCACATAAACCTCGAAAACCAAATTAAGCATAAGTGGAATGGAATTTTGTATATTTATAAAAACTTATACAGATAAAAATATTTAATTTAATAAGTCTCTTAATATCATAAAAATCCATCAAAAAATTTTATGAACAGTTATAAAAAATTGACTTTAAATATTTACACCTCCGAGTATATTAAACTTTTAAAAATAATTATTCAGTAGTTTACATACATTAGTATACATCTTTATATATTAGATTGGTCTGTTAAAAAAGAAAGTTTTTGTGTTTTTCTCTTCCATTGGAAAACTTGTACATGGACAGATAATAATAATAATTCGATCTCTTTATATAATTTGTACAGTTCCTTGAGAAACTATTTCGGTTTTTCCCATCCACCAAATATACGCTCTAACTCTTCCGCAACAGCTATCGACAAGTGGTCTTGATTGAGACCTGCCACAACTTGTATTCCTATTGGAAGACCATTGCTAAATCCTAAAGGACAAGCAGTTGCCGGTAAACCAAGGCAGTTAATGATCGCAGTATAAGAAAAATTGAAGGGTTTCAATATTGTTTCATAGTGAAGTGGAGCGGGCGTTGGATGAGTTGGATATAAGAAGACACCATCGGAACCCAGCATATTCTGTAAGTTTATGTATGAGAGGTTTAAAGTTAGAATGATAGTTACAACAAAAATACTTACATGAAATTCATCGCGAAGTTCAAGAGTTTGTGTTAATAATTTTGCTCTTTTTTCATCGTCCCTTTTCATACCAAAACTTTCAAATGCTGCGGTCATTAGGGCGATAAATGTATGACAGCTAGAGCACATCATCCACTTAATGAATTCCCACCAAATAGTTATACGTCCTTGTCGATTACTTAATTCATGAGCAAAATTTTCTCCAATGGGAGAAACCATATTTGCAAGCCAAATCGCAAGACTATTTTTGAATTTTTTAATTTCAACTTTTTCTGCTTTTATTTTGTAACCTGTTTTCAAATACCAAATCACCTTATTGATTTTCTGTTTTATATCTTGAGAAACAGGTGATACAAAGAGTTGACCCCCATCATCTTCCATATAGTAGAACTAGTTCCAAAAATAAATTAACGATTATATATATTAAAAAATTTTGAAAAAGTCAAATAGTATATTACACACCTAGGGAAGTAAAGTAAGAAATGTCTCAGATCACATGTAATTGTTGGCCGAGGCGAAGCCTTAATTTATAAATTAAAATTAAATTTAGAATTAAGATTGGAAAAATTATAAAACAATTAATTAATAATACCAGGACCTATTTCGAGTTATTAATTAATTTGTTAAGGAAAAATGATTCGTCCTAGTCAGGTTACCTATTTTACACATAGGCCTATCTGGGTTAATAATACTAGGAACATATTTCGGGTTATTAATTTCAGATTCTCATGTCGTGTGTAAAATAATAATTATTAGTAATTGTTTAATTAATGATTTGGCTTAAGCCAGGAAAAATTGGAATTGAGTTAACCGAAATTAGAATTATTTAAGACAAAATTTAATCAACACTAAAATTAACTCATTAAAATCTCTTGGTAAAAAGTTTCAGTAAAACCAGCAGAATAAAATTAAATTAAAATCAGAGAATAGTTCAATAAATAATTGGGAATAAAATTTGAATTGCGTAAAATAAATTAACTGTAAAAATTAGGATCAGATAATAATGGTTAAAATGTTTGTTTAAATTAATTAGTCAAAAGTAAAGAATAAAATAATTGTAAATTTCTTTCGAAAAGAAATTATCAAAAGTTATGCGACAGAGACGCAAGACCGAGAGAGAGAGTCGGCCATCTTCCCGCGTTCAAATACTGAGTAGAGGACACTTAAGGTCGAAACTAAAGTATTAGTTCAATTATAAAATAAAATAAAAGCTCTCGGTTTACAACGAAATAATCGTTTGTCATAATTTTACATTTACAAGGGAAATAATTTGTCAAATTTTACTGTTCAAACTGGATTAAATAAATAGTTTGAATTAAATGAAAATAATTTAGACAATAATTAAGGTTACTCAAATATCGAAATAAAATTAACTTTGACTAAAAAGAAATGGATTAAAATTTATTTAATAAATTCTCGAATTTGGGAAAAAGAGGATTAATTCAAGATACAAAGAACTCTTGTATTAAATAATTATTGTTGTAATATTAGGAACACGGTATTAATTTAGTAATTAGGGAAATTATAATTAGGAAATAGGAAGAATGATAATTAGGAATTAAGAAATGATAATTAGTAAATAAGAATTGAATTATTTTAGTAATGGTAAATCATATATTGTATTATTGTCATTATGGAAATTATAAATAGTGTGGTTGTGTGTGCGTAAAGAGTCTACCTCGGTTTCATGGTATACTCTTCTGGCTTCGGGGTAGATCTCTTAGAGTAACGTGAGGGTCCGTGGGACAGCGTGAACTAAGTTAGAGTAGCGTGAGGGTCCGGTGGACAGCGCGAAGTAGATAGAGTAGCGTGAGGGTCAGCTAGACAGCGCGAAATATAAACGTATGAGAGTTGTGTGTGAATGAGTTTATCCTGCGAATTTTTATATATTGTTATATTAGCCTTTATCTCAATTGTAAGAAGGAATGGATAAATATATAATTTTGTAAAACGAATTTTCTGTGTTTAAATTTTGATTCCTTCCGGCAATCTCTCACGACTCTGACCTATAACTCCATGTTCTGGTCCAGTTCTGGATACTGAGTCCAAAAATCCAGTGGCGCCCTTCAAAAAAAAAAAAAGGGGGCGACCAACGAGCAAACGAGATCCCGTTTCAATATATATTTACTACATTCGTACTTGCTGTGACTTGTTATTGCTGCGTACCCCTATAAGAGAGAAACGCTACCCATGTACCTGCATTAGCGAGAAACTCGGGTTAGTGAGAAACCTCTATAAGCGAGAATGAGATTGTGCTCCCTTGAACTCTCGCTTATCCAGGTTTGACTGTATATATAACTTAAAATTACTTAAATAGAACGTTCTCTTTTTTTATCTAAAGACATCATAATTACGTCATATAAACTTCACAAATGTCATGCAAGCGTCACATTTACATCATGGGTACGTCATACATATTACTTAAGAATCTTACGTCAGGAGTGGGAAAATATGAGTCATACATGACTCCCATCTTACGTAAATCATGACGTATCATGACGCCATTCTGACTTCAGTTTGATATAGTTGTGTTCACTGTATAATTATTCAACTTATCAATTAAATAGTTAAATAACCGATTCAATAATCGAATTAACTGGACTAGACTATTCATAATATTGAATTATGAATTTTAAACTTACTTTTAGTTTCGAAATATCCACAGTAGCATCAAGATTCAATTTTGAAACATTATCACCAGCAATGACTTTTAAAATATGTTTCAAATCAGTTGCGTAACGACACATTGGACCGATTGCTAATAATTGATTTTGCTTCTCAGTATGTGGAGATGGATATTGACCAACGTTTGATACAATGCCTAATGATATCAAAAGTTTAGCTCATTTTCCAGGTAAAAAATATTATGATAGTTCATTCAATTATGTTAATAAAAACCTCTCGATGGTTTGTGGCCAAATATTCCATTAAAAAAACAAGGCATTCGGATGGATCCTCCAATATCTGATCCAATACCGAATGGTGCACCAGCTGCAGCTTGAAGACAGCCTTCGCCACCTGAAGAACCTCCAACAATGTGCCTAAAAATTATGATTTTGTGATTAGAACTTTTAAACCATTGAAAAAAATAGTGTAATCATCCAATCTACAATAAATTGATTATTCGTGCTAAGTATTATATATAAATCGTCACCAAGTATGATATGGATTGTTGGTTTTTCCGTATATACAATTCGCACTTTCCCACCACATTGCTAACTCAGAAACGTTAGTAGTAGCAATTGGAATCGCGCCAGCTTGTCTTAATAGTTGAATGACGTCTGCATTTTTCTCGGCCTGAACATTTCTTCGTGAATACAATCCAGCAGTTTGTTTCATATCTTTAATACCTATACAATCCTAAAATAATTATGTTTTATTTATATGAAAATACTAATAATAATACGACTGACATTTACTGGTTACCTTAGTTGTAAATGGTACCCCAAACAGAGGTTTTTCTTTTTTGATAAGTTCAAGAGTGGATGAATCGGCAAATTTCAAAATACGATCACATTCACAAGCTTCATTTAAGGCCTCCGTAAATCGATTTTCAACCACACAATTTAGAACCGGCTGAATTTTTTTGATTCGATCAATACAAGCCTGAACAACGGTTTCGGAACTTATCTACATAATTATTCATATTCATAATTTGTTATCTCTCTATTGCGTATTATCGTGTTAATAAAATAAAGTAAAAAAAATACATACTTTTTTAAGCAGAATCATAATTGAAAGAGCTTTTGCACTTCGCATTAAAACAATTCCATCATCGATTGGTGGCAGTGTTTCTGGCCTTCCTGAGAATCGTGCCGCAAGAAGAAACATCCATCGACCGAAAAATTCAATAATCCGATGAATAACGAAAATAATTTTTCCATAATATTTGATAAAATTCTTATTCATTATGTGTATTTGTTTTTCTGAAAAAAATTTTAATTGTTTTCGATGAAGAGTCTCGCATTAAGGGGACCCCCTTAGTGGTGTAGAAGCTTGGTCAAGAAGCTTAGAATTACATGAGTTATTCAAATTGTTAAATTATTTTTGTTTATATTAAAATAACCAAAACTTTTGAAATTTTAAAGGTCAATTTTAATACAATTTAAGTATACAAAAATGATTATAAAAAAAAAAAAAATTAGGAAAACGGTTGACCCTGAAGGCCATCCCTGCAACTTTCCCCTACTTTCGTAATTAAGCGCTCTAAATTGCGCTTATTACGTTTTTGAACCCGAAAAGATCGAAAATATAATTTTCATGTAGTTTTGAGCTTAGCCCTTTCCCTTTCCCTTTCAAATGGCACCAACTGTGATTAAATCGGTCAAGCCATTCAAAAGTTATAAGAGGTTTACACACACACACACACACACACAC
>JZSA01005411.1:0-23459 GCA_000956155.1 Cotesia vestalis | reverse complement strand
TTTTTGAAAATCTTAGATTTTCTTAGCAGCTGCTTTCCTAGGAAGTTAAAAATACGGTTTTATTAAACTTCTATCAGACTTTTGAGCTCGAAGAGCCTAAAAGCTCAGAACAGTTAACTCTTTGAGCTTGAAATAACATATCAATTATATTTTTGAGCTCGAAGAGCTCAAAAACGTCCTAAGAGTGCAATTTTAATCGGAAGATTCTGGGTTCGAATCCCAGTCCGAGCTATCTGAATTTTTTCTCGCATATTCTATACACTCACATTAAGAAGATCCTCTCCTTAATCCTTTCTCAATCCTTTCCTACCAAAATATCCTATTACGTGAATGTTGGAACGCTTCACGTAATAATTAACCGTAACTCCTATTTTTCCCGCTTCACAGCATTATTTTCGATTTAGCGCTTAGATTAAGCGATAAGGATTAAGCCCTTGGATACGGAATTAGCGAGAAGTTGCAGGGATGGCCTTTAGAGTCAACCGTTTTTCAGATTTTTTAGTGGGTAAAAATACTACACTATCGACCATCATCTTTCAATGATAGCGATGTTTTTGGAAAATTTTTTTTTCCCCTCCGGGCGTAAAGCGTCAACTTTAGCCCCGCTGCGCTAAACGAAGTTTCCGCTTTACGCCTTCGTCGGGGAAAAAAATAGTATACACTCCTCGGGAAGTAAATAAATAAGAAAGCCTCAGATCACATGTTTGTTGACCTCGGCTTCGCCTCGGCCAACAATTGCATATGATCTGAGACATTTCTTACTTTTCTTCCCTAGGGGTGTAATATACTATTAAATCTTTAATTTTTTTTTAATATCATAAATATTTTAAAAATAATTAGTAGAAATTTATTAATATTAAATGGCTGATATTGTCGGACTTGAGGGTTCGGGAAAAAAAAAAAAAAAAAAAAAAACAGTGACAATATCACGGGGGTCATCAGGGAAGCTTCCTGTGGTCTCAAAACGTCGAGATCTGATAAAAATTCAGTTTTTGCAAAACGGGGTAAAAACAATAACTTCCCGATTTTTAAAAATCTTTGATTTTCTTAGCGGGAAGTCAAAAATAATTGCTACTGAGTATCGAAGTGGCCCAGACACATATTTCCAACATAAACGGTGTTTTGATACTAAATAAAATGGCAATAAAGCGCTAATAGCAATACTGTTATTAACTTGAGACTAGTTAGATCTTTATAAAACAAAACATAAAATAGCGCGCTGGATTTTTTTTGGCTTTGAACTTTCGGTAGGGGATTGTTCTTAAAACGCCGGGGACAAACTTTGGTTTAATGAATTTAATGAAACAAATTCATTTTTGGTACTTTTTATTGAAAAAAATTGTTGGTTAACTAATTAAGTTTATCAACATTATGGACAAAATTATACATCGTAGACGAATAACTTGAAATTTAGTCTTAAAATTTAAATTCTGGGAAAGGGACAGCCCAGGAGACTGAGATGTCGGTGGTTTACGAATTTATAGCAAAAAAACCAAAATTTATTGCTTTTTAGTTTGCAATCCTCCAAATAGAAATATTTTTTTACTTTCATAATAAATTTTTGAAACTTCCGGGTAAGAAAATTGAAAATTATTAAAAATCGGCAAGTTATTTGTTCATGAGAATCTACTTAGTTACAAAATAACAATTTTTCTAATAAAAAAAGCGTGTAGAAAAATGCCCGTGACAGCAAAAAACATCCTTACAGAGAATCACCTATATACATATGTATACACACACATAAAAAAGAATGCGTAATGTCAAAAAACTTACTTTTACTATCGTACAAAAATGAAGCTTTTATTCGAGTAATATATGTTCATGCTTTTATTATTTTATTATATGGCATAGAACTTTATATTTCACTTTATACTAACTTAGAGAAATCAAATAAATAAATTTTACACTATTGAATGTGATTTATTTACTAATATTCGATTATTTTATAAACCCAAAACGACTATTTTAATTTTCTAAGTGCTTAATGCTGAACTACCATTTCACTATTACAGTCGGAGTAGTCCACCTTACACACTATCTAGTTAATGATAGATAAATTAGGTCATTCAACAATTGTATTCCTTCATTTCATTTTTCTTGATTTTTATGATAAAAGCAAAATATGGGACACGAAGGTATTGGAACGCTTCAATCCAATCTTCCCTTTCATTGAAACGAAGTGTAGCGAGACATCTTACAGAATTTTTGTTACATAGAATAGTCCAGACCGCTCCTGATAGCCACTTCAGCTCAAACTTTTATTCAATCTACTGCCGAAATTTGTAGCCAACTTGATGGAAAGAGTTTAGAAACCAAACGGTTGTTATATCCGATGATATAATAGGTGTCGTCTTTGATGCATTACGCGGCAAATTATCTATAATTTGAATTACTTAATTTAATTCACAATAAATTATAAATAATACATTTTGCTATATAGAGCTCAAAAATTGCTGTAGCACATAAATTAAAGTATAGTAATATCTTTAAACAAACAATGAAGAAAACTAACTTTGTCAACATTTCCCAGAATTATAAAAGTACTCGAACAAGCTTGCTCGTGTTACTCTATACTAAACCTTTGTGACGTAGTGCCTCTAGATGCATCCAGCAAGTGACACTACCAGCCAGTGAAGTGCAAATTTAAATGTAATTTAGATTATTTTAAATTATTTTGCTAATTAATAATTTAGATAGTGAACCCTGATTAAAAAAAAGTATTGACCTATGCAACTGTATATCTATATTGTATGTATATATAGATATACAGTTTGCATTGGGCGAATTCGTTTGGATTCATTTACATTCATTTTCAATCTTTTTCAATACTTTTTTTTAATCAGGGAAGACTGTCCAAATTAGAAAATTTAAGTTCTGTATCGTAGAGTATTTATTATTTAGAGCATATTTTTTTTCAAGTAAATATAAGTTATTATCGAGTACAAAGAGACATTGTAGTTAAGTTATGAGAAACCTTAGGTACTTGAGATTCTGAGGAAAAATCGTAAAAGACACGAGAAAAATTCTATGATCCCTTGTTTCAACGGCTAAATAATAACGTAACAAATATGTAACAAAAAATAAGATCGTTAAATAACAATTTATATCCTATATCCAACTTATAAATAATTATTAATTAATGTTAAAAGAATAAGATTTTATCAAATAATATTAATAAATGATATTCATCTCTTACATTAACAATTAAACTATTTCATAGTTTTGCTAGATTATAGATTGACAAAAATAGTAATAAGCTTAATCTAATTTGCAAAATGTGAATATTAATGCACTACAATATATATAATTTATAAATAAATATATGTGAATATAACAGAAAATATTATATATTAGTGTGTAAAAATCATTTATATGTATTAGAAATATGTGTACTTATATATGTACAAGAGTGAATATACTATCATAGTTATGGTGGGAGAAGAACGGACTTTGGAGCTCATCGGAAAAACTATGTAACGACACTTCTCGTCGACAGCTTAGATTGTTAAGATCACGTCATTGTAAACTTCAATTTTATATTTTGAAGCCATCTAATATTTTTGTCAACTTAAATAACGTCTAAATAGAACTCTTTTATTTAAAAAGATTCCTTTCCTGCGTTGAAACCGAGTATTTTAATATCCTCGGGCAAAAGAACTACAGTAAGTAAAGCTTTTAATAAATAAAAATAACATCCACTAAATGGAAGCATAACAGTAAAAACTAATCAAAGAAAAGCCGTGGATTTTTTGTCCGGTTAAATGTTCTTCAAGAGTTTATTACTTTCACATACATTTTCATTAAACATTCTCAAGAGGCCATGAATTATAAAATAGAATAAGACACCATAGAACCAAGACAACAATAATACTATTTGTTAAATAAATAACTGACAAACTGTTGAAGTTACGTTTAACAATTGAATAGTAGTTAATATTTAATTAAAGGGACAATATATCATATTAATTAATTAACAAACCTAAATAATTAATCTGC
Source organism: Cotesia vestalis (assembly GCA_000956155.1). Lineage (NCBI taxonomy): Eukaryota > Metazoa > Arthropoda > Insecta > Hymenoptera > Braconidae > Cotesia > Cotesia vestalis. The sequence continues at coordinate 19,463 of JZSA01005411.1, read as the reverse complement.
AACACATATGTTAAATGTAAACCTCTTAATCATAATAGTTTATATAGTTTAATAAGTAACATTGATAAATTAATATCTACCTTGTAACTATGATAGATAAACTTTGCATAAACATACTTATAACATTTATAATAATTCAGTTATAAAATAATAATAATAATATTCTAAAATTAATACTTTTGTTAGTGGATAAACCATAAGAATTTAAGATATAATTTGTGAACTCAGGAATGCATTTGTGTATGTGCCAAGCAAAATATATGTAGACATAGCATAGACGAGAATAAGTATTAGTGAATAAATTAAAATAAGTATTAGTATATATGTTAGAATAAGTATAAGCTGTAATAGACTAAGTACATTGGTATGAAACGTAGAGGGGAAAGTGAAGCCGGGAAACACAGATTTTGAGTCGATATTTTGTAATTTCAATTCTTCCTGAGAGCTGTGACTTGGCACTTGCTGTTGCTAAAACCACTGAATAAAATCAAACTCTCTGACAATTATTATTTATCATTTAAAAGCGTCCATCTAACTATAAAGTTTTCCTTTTTCTTAAACTTAATTCAACAGATTCCATTAACAAAACCTGAATTAATAAACAACAATAAATATAAATAGATCCCGCGTGACTATAACTCATACCTCAGTCCAGAAGGAGGCAGTACGAGCAATCTAGTGACCTTGCTGTACATAACACCGTTTTAGTTAAGTGTCTACTAGTTAATTCGCAATTTGACGTCAAGAATTGCTGTGTAAGTATTTTAGTCAAGTTGTAGTAAAGTTTAAAGAAAATTTAACCGAAACTTTGGTGTTTACTTGTACTCAAATTGCGGCCGTAAATTTTCGTCAACATGTCTACAACTGTTGTACTGTAAAGAATTACCGCAAACTTGATGTTAAGTTAAATGTGACTGCTGAAATCCAACTACTTGTTAAAGAAAGCGTGGCCATCAGGTCACTAGTATGATGCCTCTAGATGCATGCAGTAGGTGACATTACCCGTCAGCGAATTGCGAATTTAAATACAGTTTGAATTGTTTTAAGTATTTTATTAATTCATAATTGAAATAGTTGAAAAGGTCCAAATTATAAAGTTTAAATCTTATGTTAAAGAGTATTTATTATATCTAGTATATTTTAGTTTTAAATAAATATAATTTATGATCAAGTACAAAAGGTCACGCGAAAGCAGTACTTTCGAGTGAGCTCGATTGTGCGAAACGTTGCTGTAGTTGAAACATTCAACGTTGATCATTACTAGGAATTCAATCTGATAGGAATTCAATCCTGATAGCCACCTTATCTGTAACTCACTGTCAATCTACGTCCGCAATTTGAAGCAAACTTGACGGAAAGAGTTGACAAATTTACTCTTCGTTCTTTGTTATTTTTATATACTTATATCGTTTTTAGTTCTATCATCCACTAGAAGATGTCTCTGGCTCCCGAACTTTAAACTTTTAGTCGGTTTAGTATTCTATGAAGTATCGTATAGTTAAGATGATTTATTGGTCAATCTTGTTTTGTTGGAAAAATGTTGGTTAGTTTTTTAATTTACGTCGGTTAAATTCTATTTACAACTGTAAGTTTTTTTATCATTCCATTTATAAATTACATAAAACACGAACAATATTGAATATAAAATTTTGGATAAATTAGTTATTTAAAAATTGATTTTATTCTTCCAAATTAAAAATGGTTACATTGAAGTTTAGATTTAAACATTTGTCTTATTATGTTTATAAATTCTATTGGGAAGAAATATTAACTAATTTCGATGCGATAATTATTACGTTACTTTCTCATGATAAGTGTAGAAGAGCCGTTTACAATACGCTTCGTATTGAGTCTTTTTGTAAGATAACAGGGATACCGTTCTTTTCGTATTAATGTATTTAATGATTGGCTCTTCGAGTTTTGAACGATACCAAAAAGAGTTACTTCTCAATATTTCGTTTCATTTTCGAGGAGTTGAAGTTACAGAAAAATTTTTTCGAATTTGATTTCACTAAATTCTTGTGTGACTATTATCTTTCACTCAATTAGTTAAAAAATGATATATATATATATATATATATATATATATATATATATATATATATATATATATATATATATATATATATATATATATATAGATTTTAATCATATTAAATCATGTTAGTTAATCAGAATATTATACATATACTTGCGGTCCCAATCGTTGATAACTCCTTGAAGACGATCGTTAGACTTTTATCGTGATAACTGATAAATGTTATAATCAAATCCAATGTTGAATAATGAAAATATCCTTCATTATAAAAAAGAATTAGAACGAATTCAAAATGATTTGATTTTTAACAATTTTGGATACTTTCTAATCCTTCAAATTCTTTTTAATACTATCTCTTATGGGCATTTAACATGTAGGACCATTTTTAATTTTTTTTTTAATAAGGGATATGTTACTCAAAGTAAATAATTATATGTCGTCTCAGTATTTGACTTGTTATTTTAAAATTATCAATTTTATTTTTCATATTGTTATATTCTTAAATGCTATTATAAATATAGTTTTTTCAGAATTATTTTCAAAAATCTCTGTCATTTAAAATTTTTTAACTAAACTGAAGTCACTACAAGCAATTTTGACTGCATACATATTTTAGATTGTGTTAAATAATTGACTACTATTTTTGAATTGTCTTAAAGTCGAGATTTTATCAAAATTTGAGCTATGAATATGGAATTCGAACTATTAATGAGTTGAAAGATCTGTTCTTCATTTAAAAAAAATGGGGAAAGTTTTTATATAACTTAAAAATTCCATAGTCAACATGTCGAAAAGACTGGTGTACATGCTTTTATTAAAAATTGAACGCTCGATAAAAAATTTGTAAAGCAGTTGACCTTATCGGGACCCTGCGGCAAAAATAGAGGCAGCACTTTTCCAAAACTAGCGCACTCTGTTGATGAATTTACAAATAAAACGGGCAAAAATATTAAACCAAGTAATGAAATAATTCAGAAGATTTAAAAAAATAAATAATATATGTTTTTTAACCAGTAGTAATCGGTCCTATTCAAAGCAAGAACAACTCAGAAGGGACAAAAAATTGAAGGCCGTGAATACTAAACTTAATGGAAGAAATTCAACATTATTGTCAAAAAGCTGTGTAACCCAGGTAGGGTTTACCAATGCTGACAAATGGCCCAGCCTTGGACCATTTGTTACTTTGCCAAGCCTTGGTAAGTTACCAGTGGCCCAGGCCTGGCCCAAGGCTTGGCCCAATAGTTCGACATTCTCAAGCCGAGCCTTGGGGTACACCACTGGCCCAAGCCTGGCTCGAAGCTTGGCCCAATGGTTCAATATTTTGGAACCAAGCTTTGGGAGATCACAACTGGCCGAGGCCTGGTCCGATGCTTGGCCCAATGTCTCGATACATTTCAACCAAGCCTTGAAAAATCACCACGGACTTAAACCCGGTTCGACACTTGGCCCAATGCTTCGAACACTGATAAAAGAATTTAATAGAATCTAATAAATGACTTGTCAACAAAAAAATTTTAATAAATATAGTTATTAATCGTTAACAAATTATTTTTAACTATCATTTCTTTGTTGCTGAAAAATGTATAAAACTCTCGTAACTGCTCAAAAAATATTTTCCATGTGAATAAAAAATGATAAATTTAATACTGAAACATATTGTGAATATTTTAAAAATGTTTATTTCTCTCCAAAAAAAAATATCGAAAAAAATTGTTAACAAGTAAGTTTGTTTACCACTCTCTTATACATATACAAATTACTTCTACAATATATCTATCAGTGAAACTATAGTTTTGGGAAGTCACTGACACCCAAGGCTGGTGACGCTTGGCCCAGGCTTGGTCCAAGCCTTGTCCAGTTGTTCTTTCCTACCTGGGATTGAGCCAAGTCTCAAGCTAGACCCGGGCCAAACTTCGGGTGTCAGTGACTTCCCAAAACTATAGTTTCACTGATAGATATATTGTAGAAGTAATTTGTATATGTATAAGAGAGTGGTAAACAAACTTACTTGTTAACAATTTTTTTCAATATTTTTTTTTGGAGAGAAATAAACATTTTTAAAATATTCACAATATGTTTCAGTATTAAATTTATCATTTTTTATTCACATGGAAAATATTTTTTGAGCAGTTACGAGAGTTTTATACATTTTTCAGCAACAAAGAAATGATAGTTAAAAATAATTTGTTAACGATTAATAACTACATTTATTAAAATTTTTTTGTTGACAAGTCATTTATAAGATTCTATTAAATTCTTTTATCAGTGTTCGAAGCATTGGGCCAAGTATCGAACCGGGTTTAAGTCCGTGGTGATTTTTCAAGGCTTGGTTGAAATATATCGAGACATTGGGCCAAGCATCGGACCAGGCCTCGGCCAGTTGTGATCTCCCAAAGCTTGGTTCCAAAATATTGAACCATTGGGCCAAGCTTCGAGCCAGGCTTGGGCCAGTGGTGTACCCCAAGGCTCGGCTTGAGAATGTCGAACTATTGGGCCAAGCCTTAGGCCAGGCCTGGGCCACTGGTAACTTACCAAGGCTTGGCAAAGTAACAAATGGTCCAAGGCTGGGCCATTTGTCAGCATTGGTAAACCCTACCTGGGAAGTGCAATTTTGAGCGCTTAAGTTTGGAACCATCAGCGGGAAGTTACAGGGATGGCCTGTAGGGTCAACCGTTTTCCTAATTTTTTTTCATTGTATCACTCAAAAGCTCTTTTAGAAAATTTAATAGGGGAGCCTGGGGCACGACGGCCCCCTTAAGCGGATTTTTCTTTTTTGTGGCTTTTAACCATCAAATTCATTTATTTGCCATCTACTTCGAACGAATCAGTCGAAATTTTGCCAAAAATCGAAAAAAAATTTTTTTTTTCTGGGGCACGACGGCCCCCTCCCCAACAAATCATATAAAAAAAAATTTTTTTGCTAAAGCTATTACCATCAAAATCTAGATATTTTTCTCCCAGAAAACGTCGTCGAAGGAAAACCACGATTCTTACGAGTATGAGTATCGCCAAGAACTCACAGAAAAAAAATCAACATGAAAAAAAAAAAACATTTTAAATGTAAAAATCATGATTGCCATTGTCTTTATTGCAATGGATTTTCCTCACAGTCCTCAGAGTCATGGATTCAATGTAAAAATTGTAATAAATGGTCTTATGATTCTTGCGCAGGAATTGGCGAAGATTATTCTGACGAATATGTCTGTGATCTTTGCGAATAATCGTACATTCATTAAAGTATCTCGATGTGATTTCCTAATCATCGAACATTTATATTTCATGGCTCATTCAAAGTGTAATTTTTGTTAAAGTCTTAAAAAATTATTGTAAATTTTATTGTTACGCTGTTCATTACTTTTAAATAGATAATAATTAAAAATATAATTAATTTTTTTTTATTGCACTCCGAGGTTTTAAACCTACGTACAAGAAAAAAAAATAGAGATGTTATTTAGCAATGAATTGGTGACATTAGTTTACATTGATTGAAATCACAGGTTGAGTTTTCAGATTGAGCTTTTTAAATACCCAGAAAGAAAGATTTCTTGACTGAAGAACAAAATTCTTGGCTCAAGTAAATTTTTGGGTGCCCGAAGGAAGACCGAAGTTGTGTTGGCTGAAATAAAAATTTTTTTTAAAATTCTGTTCTTGGTGGAAGTAATTTTTTTTTAATTCAGATTATCATCAATACTTGATACAATAAATTTTTATATTTGATCAAGATTTTTAGATACTTTAGGGAAATAGCGCCACTTACTTCACCTAAGAAAAAAATTTTCTCACCTTGAGAAAATTTTTCTCTTGAATATTTGATACTCTTTTTATACTATTTTAACGTGGAATTGCACATATTTAATGAAAAAAAAATGATTCAATATTATTTGATCTTCCCATTAGACATGTTAATCAATAAAAATATTAATGAAAATTTACTTCTATCGAGATATTTAATTTTTTGGAGCAAGAGAAAAATTTTCTCAAGACAAGAAAATTTACTTCTATCAGGAACTAAATTTTTTGGAGCAAGAGGCTGAATTTTCTCAAAACAAGAAGATTTTCTTGACTTATATAAATTTTCTTGGATCAAGATGTGTATTTCTTAAAGCAAGAGATTTATTTTGTTGCAATAAGTGAAATTTCTTGTGTCACAAAAAAATTTTTTTTTCGCTCAAGAAAATAATTAGGAAGAAAAATATTTTCTTGGCTCAAGTGAACTTTTTTCTTGATCCCCTACCCGAAAATACGCACTTTCTGGCAGCTCTTCGCTCCAGAAAGTACGATTTTTGTGGCTTACTTGAATTACAGCGCGCTCTGGCGGACTACGTTTTTTTTTCTGGCTCGCTAGTACAATAGCTATATTCACAAGTATGCTGTTTACTATATTCATTCGCTTGTCAAACTTTTGGAGGTTGTGAAAGTGCGAAAGTGTTAATGGCCAGTTGTGCTAATAATATTGATATGGATGATTCATCATCTGATGATTCCTTGGACGAGGAGGAGGTTTTGAGGAATTTTGATCAAAAAGCTCAAGAAATTGTCCGCACCAAGACAATTTATTAATTTATGTGTTTTTTATTCTCAATTTTTCATTTCAGGATTTAATGATCGTGCAACTAATTGTAAATTATTGATGATATATTTTTTTAAGCCCGCCCCGACCAGCAAAACCTCGGCTTCGCCTCGGCATCTATATCCCACGCGCCAGAAAATCCAACTTTCTGGCCTAGGGTCGTAATATACTATTTACACGTACACAATAAAGAATTTCACGTCATTCCATCAAAAAATCTTGTGTTAAAAATTTTTGTATTAAATATTTAACACTTCCATGTGTAAATTTAACATTTATTGTGTTAAATTAACATAAAAAAGTGTTAAATTAGCACAAAAAAGTGTTAAATATTTAACACAAAAATTTTTAACACAAAATTTTTTGACGCATTGACACAAAATTTTTTACTGTGTAATTTATTTTCCAAAGTAAAACACAGTAAATGCAAGAGGTATAAAAATAATTTCTTAACGTTTACTAAGAATTTCAATCCATAATTATATTATACATTCTATCCGATAAACATAGCTTTAATAATCAAAATCAATCTTTATTATCATAACAAAGTCACAAGCACAAGGTTTGATGTAAATTTTAATCTCAATGCGTCCAAGATTAATTGTATGTAAATCTAAACAGATTATTCCGATAATATTGAATATTTACGTTACTCTATTTATAAATATCTTTCTTAAAAATAGATGACTCATTATTTATTCACATTGATGATTACATGTTTATGATAATAATAATAAAATTTAAGTGTCTTAGAAATGTCATGGGGTCATGAGAGAATTATCGTGGTCTATTGAACCTCAGTGACCTTAGTTATATAGCTCGGTACTAATCGAAACTTCGTTTGGTACATCGCCCCCATTGACATCAACGTTGCAGTCATAGTAGACAATGTACTCGTCGTTGTAACTGACTAGTCTCCTGATACACCGTCTAATCGGTGTGATTAAGTCAATTCAGTCACTACCTACGAACATTATTACCTAATGAATCATTATTCACATCACTGTCACTATTAAATGGGATATTCAAATGTAAATACCCCGTTTATGCTTTGTGTAAAAGTGAGTTATTTGTCACTTTACCCATTAGTCTTGTTCTAAATGTTGATAAATTTATAACTAGACTATATGAAATTTCTCGAGTAGTCTTGTCTTACACTACTGCTTTAAATTTGTCAAAAAAAAAAGCTCTTTCATTTTGTAGATGACTCTTCAAGACTCGTCTTTCGTGTTATCTAATCGGTGCATAAGAAGTACTAGCTTTTGTAGGTTATTCAAAGGCACTTAAAAGACCAAAGTATCGAAGTCAAAGAAAGCAAAAGTGCTGTTTACAATCATTATTATTATATACTTTAATAAAAAATTCAATACTTGATAGAGAGTGTGACGAATTGAAAAAGTTATATGAGTTCATTAAAAATTAGCGTGATTGAATATATAATACCTTGGTAATCCTTGAAAAATTATCGAATTTTTTTTTATTAGTATATTTAACGGTAAATTTATGGTAGCAATAAATATAATAGTCAAAAATATATTTTTCAAACATTTTTATAAATTAAAAAATTAACAAGCTTGAAAAAAATTTTTTTTTAAGTTATTCCAATCTTTATTAACTTTGAAAAATAGATATTTATATCATAAGGCCGTGAAGTGGCGGTTTTCTGACAGCGACGGTATTTCGATATGAGCTCAAGGTTTGTGGCGCGAGATGGCTTGAAACGGGTGTAATTTAAACGTCCGAGGCGTAGCCGAGGACGGAAATTTACGCTCGTTTTCGAACATTCGCGTCTTAATCATTAAACCGAATATCGAAAAAAAGTCGTTGTCAAAATCGCCATTAAATAGCCGAATGACATACAATATTTTTTGTTATTATCGCTCCATAAGTTTAGCTTTTGAGGGATAGGAGGCAAACAATGCCATTTAAATTTTCTAAACTTTCACAAGGGCAAAAAAATTTAATTTTATATCAATCATCTTTTTATTAATATTTATTTATGACGTTGTTGTTATTTTATTAACATTAAGTCTGCTTCATAATAAACTGCCAGCAGAGAAATACTTAGCGCCACTCAATAGTAACTGTTTAAAAGTTACTTAAAATCATTGGTCGATACACTAGAATGTGACTTTTTTTACAATTTCTCTCAATTTTGTCTGTGTGTACTCGAAAAGTTCGTAAAAAAAAGGAAGGGGTAAAACTTTACGGCCTAGACCGTGAAATTTAATTATATATATATATATATATATATATATATATATATATATATATATATATATATATATATATATATATATATATGTACTTACAACATTAATTATCAATAAAAGGTTAAACACACTCCAAATGATCTCAAATAAATAGCACTGTACGTAAAGAAAAGACAAACGTCAAGTAACTTATAAAAAGACTGCGGGCGCAAACACGAACACAACGCACACATACGCGTAAATTCGGCCGATCGTGGAGTTAAACATAGTGGTGGGGGACAATTTTTTCTAAGAAATTTTTCTCCTACAGCCCCAAAAAGTAACTTATAACCAGGTTGTACTGTAATTACATTCGCATTTTTTTTAATTCTGGCAAATTAGTTCCCCAAGGCTTGGTCCGAGCCCTGAGCCATTTGTTTCCCAAGACTCGGCCCAAACCTTGTATTTTTATTCCCCTGGACTTGGCCCGAGCCTTGTTTTTCGGTTTCCCAAGGCTTGAGACATGGTTATTATCCAAGGCTTGGCCCACTGGTTATCCAAGGCTCGACCCAAGCATTGGCAGCATTAGCAGACGACGGGGCCAAGGCTTGGTCCAACTCTTAGTCAATAGTTCCTTCCTACCTGGGATAAGGTTTAAAATTTTTACCTAAAATTTGTACAGTTTCATCATTAGTGGGTGTGACAGTCTAGATGCACGGTTTCTATAGGCCGCCCTTGCAATTTCTCGCTAATTTCAACTGCAAAGCGCACCAGATTCCACCTATTACAACATCAAAACATGGTTTTGAAAGTATTTCAAGCTCTTTAAGCTCTATGATAGAATTTTTTACGCTTTTGAACTTTTTGATTTCAAAAGTATAATTTGTAATCAATTAATTTAGTGAAAAATAAATTCGATCTGACAAGAGTATCTCTTGAATAAATAAACCGATTTTGACTAGGTTTATAACCATTAATATCGTTTTAGGAGTTGAAGAGCTGATTAAATTTTGAAACCAATCGATAAACTAGTTTAAAAATTGTTAAAAAAATTAGGAAAACGGTTGACCCTGAAGGCCATCCCTGCAACTTCCCGCTACTTTCGTAATTAAGCGCTCGAAATTGCGCTCATTACATTTTTGAACTCGAAGAGCTCAAAAATATAATTTTCATGTAGTTTTGATCTCTCCGAGCTCAAAAGTCTGATAGAAGTTTAATAAAACACTATTTTTTGAATTTTCAAACCGCAATAACTTTTGAATGAATGAACCGATTTTCACGTGGTTGGCGACATTCGACGCAGTTTTACAAATTCTATAATATATTTTTAAACACAAATTGATAAAACCCGAAGTTTCGATGTAATTCGAAAAAACGCTTTTATTCGATTTCTTTCGTCAACGATAACTCACGAACGAATCAACCGATTTCGACCGGCTTGGTGGCGATCGACGTGGTTTTTCGATGTTAAGAGCTGATTAGTTTTTGGAGTTGATCGATTGAGCCGTTTAAAAGTTATTCAAAAAAACTTGATTTAAAAAAATTTTTTTTCGTAGTTTTTTTAAGATCCCTCAAAATCTACCGGTCGGAATCGGTCCAAATTGTATTCAAAGTCTAAGTTCAGTCAAGCCCTTTCAAATGACACCAACCGCGATCAAATCGGCCAAGTCAAACTCGGCTTCGCCTCGGCCAACTATTACATGTGATCTGAGGCTTTTCTTATTTTCCTTCCCAAGGGGTGTAATATACTATTGCTCGACGGGCAGAAAGTGTCAACTTTCGGCCCGCTGCGCTAAACGAAGTTGCCGTATAAATTTATTCTAAAATAATACAATTTTCAGGAAAATTGATTACATAAAATTTAGAAAAATTCATACAACATGGAAACTCCGAACGAAACAAGTCGAAAAAATTGTTCTCCTACGAAAATGAATGATTTAACCAAAAGTACTGTTAATAACGAGCTTTCTAAAGATATGCAAAAAGTGATACGATCTACACCATTAACAGCTATATTAGCAAAAAATTCTGTGTTATTGCCTACTGGAGTAGCACGAGTCAAACCATACTCCGATGATAAACCGAACTTACTCAAAGATCCTGCTCGTCCGTCAAGTTCCAGTAGTTCTGCAACCGGTAAAAAAAATATTCAATATTCATTTTCTTAATATTATACATATGTTAAACAAAAATATCATATACCATATTATACTTATTTTATCAAATTGGTAATTTTAAACCTTTTTCCTATTGCTTCCCTTATGGAAATAATTCTCTGAAAAAACTCTTGAAAAGTCTTTATAACTCTGAATAAGACTTTTCGAAAGTCTTCACATCCCTAACTAAGTAAAGAAAAGACTTAATAAGTCTTCAAAACTCTTCAAAAGTCAAATTTTCCCTGCAATTTCGGAATTTCTCAAAGAGTTATTAAGACTTGATAAGACTTATTCAGTTTTACAGGAAAAGAAGAGAATATTTCTTTTCAAAAAAATTACTTATCAGAATTAGAGAAAATTAAAAATAAAACTATAAAAAAAATATTAAAGTCAACTTTCTAAGTAGGAAAGAATTCTCTATCCACACGCCATCTGCTGGAATTAATTGATACCTAACATATTTTAGCTTACGAATTTACAGTTAGAATCTTTGAGTGTTCTTAGTTTCTAATAGGTGGCGCGTGGTTAGAATAGTACATTGTGCCACAAGGGAGGAAAGTACTACATTTCCTCCCGCGTGTAAGATTGCCACCCGAGCCGAAGGCGAGGGTGGCTAACACGCGGGAAGGGATGTAGTAATTTCCTCCCGTGTTGCACATACTATTTTTTCTTCTACCAGGCCGAAAGTTCGTTACTTTCAGCAAAGAAATAGTGATTAGCATGCGTTTAGCAACGCGCACGGGGTCCAGGGGCGGAGCCCCGGTGGGGTCCAGGGGCGAAGCCCCGGCGGGGGGGTGTGGGGGCGGAGCCCCCCCACTCAAGAAACAAAATTTTAAATATTTAATTTGAAAATTTATTTTAACATTCTTTTATAAACATAGCAATTTAACATTAATTATAAATATTTAAATTTAACATTAATTTAAAATCTCTCATGCAAAATAAAAACTTTTTGTAAGGTAATGTAATTAGAAATTTGAATATTCTGTACTTAATAATAATCATAACTTGAATTAACAATAATAATAATGACTTTTTTTTAGCATAGTTTTTAGTGACATTTAGATTTTTTTGGTGAAAAAAAATCAATCTAAGTATTCTTTAACTCTTAAATAATTATTATAATAATAATATAATAGTAATATTAATATTTTGATTAATCATAAATCATATAAAATATTCTTCTACCTTTTAAATATTTATTAGAATAAAAATATTATCATGATATTGATATTTTGACTAATCGTAAATTTTATAAAAAAGTTTACGCTTTTCATGTATTATTTAAGTTTTTTGGTAAGACATTATAGTTAAGTAATACTTTATCTATTCCCGCTTACTATCAATAATTAAATTACCATATTATTTTTTCGGATAATTAATCGTAACATTTATAATAGTGCAATTTTGAATATTTATAATAGCAGATTTTAAGTTTAATGCATTCAATGTTTCCGTAGCAGTTTCTTCTTGTAAATTCAATTTTTGATGGTTGTTTGTCGTTTTAAAATTTGGATTTTCGTTCGGGATTGAATAAAACGGAGTTTCAAAATCGAAATTTTCGATGTTTTCAAGGTCCTCAAGTACCTCAGGGCTATTTATTTTTTCAGCTGGTAGTTCACACGAACTCGTAGACGTCGATGGTTTGGGATTTTGTGGATCACAATTCCTCGGCTTGCCTGTAAATCGAACCTTTTTCGTTGGTGGTAAACTTTGTGGACGTTCAAATTTTTCCTCAACTGGCCGTTTGCTTGACATTTCCGAAAATGATGCAGTTGTATTAGTTGTAGGGTTATTTTCGTACATAAGTTCAACATTTTCTGATTGAACAATCTTGTTAAAAATTTTGTTCTTATTGTGAAGCGAATTTTCGACGTATCCTTCGGCTACGTGGCTTGATTTCCATCCTCCATGTTGTTTGAGAGTAGTAACACTAGCCCCAGCATTTGCAAGCAACGTCGTCGAAGTACGTCGAAAACAATGTCCTGTATAACCTGATTGATCCGGCAAATTCAAAAAAGACACAATATTTTTAGGAATTTCGGTTATTTTGTTTTTTCCAATCGCCTGGCGCATGCAACGGCCTTTTTCATACCGTAAAAAAAATCTCTCGATCGAGCAGTCTTTTGGTCTCAAATCTATATATTTTTTAACCGTATTGTAGAACTCATCTTTAATCACAAACGTTCGAGGGTAACAATTTTTTGTATCATTAACAGATACTATAAAATGCGACCCAGTATCGTCAACGTCGTTTTTATTTAGCTGACAGAATTCTTTGCATCGCAGTGCCCCACAAAATCCAAAGATGAGAATAACCTAAAACAAATTTAAAAATATTAATTTATGTAAATATTCATTTGTACATATATAGAAATTTATATTAAATTGTACATATTCTATTGTATATATTTTAATATTTACTTTATTATTTTTTATTATGTACAGATGCTTTTGTCAACTTACTTTTTCATCTAAGCGAGTTTCATCCAATGCTTCATTCAGAAATTGTGTGATTTGACCCCATGTCAACACTTTAGATTTTTTAGCTCGATAACCTTTAGATTGAATTTTCATAAATGTTTTCAGTCGATTAAAATTGTTGATATCAACTCCGTGGTAGAGTTTAACCAACGATTTGACCATCGACCATTTACTCCACAGGGTTGAAGGTTTATTTGTTTTTGATAATTCATCAAAATATACGAGGAAAACATCTTCAGTAAAATCCTTTATTTTATTTTTTAGTGTCCAGTTTATGAAATTTTGATAACTGAGGTTATATTTGGCTTCGGACTTATGTGGCACTAACTTATTTGTTATATTTTTCGCTGTTGCTTGAATGTCTATACCTTCTTCATCACTTTCACTCATATAGGAGTTATCGGAACTGTCGGAAGTCATAATTATTTATGAAATATTTTATTAATTAATATTAATTTTTTAATATCACTACACATAAAAATCCCCGAGGCATTGCACTGGTTGCGTATAGTAAGAATTGTTGAAAATAGTATGTGTAAGAGACAGAAGTAGGTGCGCGTGAGTCGACGCAAGTACTATTGGGCATGCGCTCTTATCCATACACGGGGAATAAAGAGTCACATTTTTCCCGCTGCACAAGGCTTGTAGTCAACTCTTTTACGACAACTTTATTGAAAGAACTCGTGTGTTAAGTATTGACGTCAACTTACAGAGCCTTACTGTCAACTTAACTTAAACTTGCTTTGTCAACTCTTTACGTTCAGTTGGTTGCCGATTTCGAACGCAGATCGACGGCAAGTTAGCACAGTTATCGGGATGTGTATCAACCTGAATATCTGAATACACTATTGTACTACAAGTTTTCCTTCAACTTATATTCGATTACCGGCCGTAGATTTCGATCAACTTGCATTTCAATGTTGCTTACTAAGAAACTTACCGTAAGCTTGGCATCTTTTCGATCAATTCCGACAGTAAATTTACGTCAACTTGATGAGTAATTTAAAGTCAAGTTCTGTGAGACTTGCAAATGCAAAATTTGACGCCAAGTCTATGTAAACTTGAAGTAAACCATTGAACATCATCTAGTTGATTGTTAACTCGTGTTAACTGGGTGGTTATATGAATATTATTACTTAATTTATAAGCTGGTAAAATTATTTACTTCAACTCTTTTTGTTTCTACCTTATCAAACACCAGTAATAGATATTTCTATCAAAATTCAATAAATATTTACATTCAAATTTCAGATGCCCAGCAAACTGAAATATGATTTACATATTATATTAAAATTGAATCAGTTATATCCATAGATATAATAAAAATATGTAAATTTATTGATTACTGCATGAAAAAACATTGATTCCCCTTGTCGAATATTATTTGTTTTCATAGCAAAATTTGCATTTGTGTTGTTTGATTTCTATTGATTTACTAAATTAAGTGACCCTAGAACAAGGGTTCTCTAAGGGTTGTGAGTACAATTTACATAATGAGTATATTATAAACAAATAACCATTTATAGATTGTTAACCATTTATATATTGTTTTCATAAATAAATAAGAGAAGGTAAACAAATAACCATTTATTTATTGTTTTTATAAATAAATAAGAGAAGGTTCAAAATAAGGAAAAACTTTATAATTAACGTTACACTGTAAAAAATCGGTAGTGATGTCAGAGTAATTCGGAAGTGAATCTGGATTTCAAGCCGGAAAATATCCAAATCAGGAGTTCTTATACGATAATAAATTTTAATGTAACTGAAACAAGTTCTATGTGCCAAATTATTTTTTTTGTCGGTAAAAAAATAAATAAATCAATATAATATTTGTGAAAAATATAAAATATGTAAAAAATTCATATGGGTACTAAAATTAAAAGTCTCGATAAGTGTGATGTGGAGCTGATTTTATGTCATTAACAACATCATTAGCTGATAAGATACCATGTAATTGTTTCATTGATGACATTTGTTACCATGAAAGCTCATCCTGATGTTACACTTATCGAGACATTTCATTTGAATGAATAAACACACGGATTTTTTTATATCTTTCGCATACATGATTTGTTATGTACGTAAAATATAGAAATAATTCATGTGAATACTGAAATGAAAGATCTCGATGGGTATGGGGTCGAGATGAGCTTATATCTTGAAAAATATCATCAGATGACAAGATTCAATGTCATTTCTAAGTTATTGATATTTTCTAAGATATAAAATCATTCTAATGTTACACTTATCGAGACCTTCTATTTGAGTACCCACATCAATTTTTGATTTTATATTTATACTAGTCAAAGAAATTAAGGGATTTAAAAAAAATTTCAAATTTTTGGGTGATTTTCAACGAGCTGTAACTCCGAGGAAAATGATCGTACCGAAAAAAAAAAACAAATTGTAGCTCTAAGCGTCTAGTTTTTCGATATGAATTTGAAAATTTTTTCCTTTGAGTTTTCTTCTCCAGTAATCTTAAAAAAACCACCGACATAGATATTTACGTCATAAGGCCGTGAAGTGGCGGTTTCCTGACAGCGACGATATTTCGATATGAGCTTAAGTTTTGTGGCAGGAAGATTCGAAACGGGCGTAATTTTAACGACCGAGGCGTAGCCGAGGACAGAAATTTAGACTCGTTTCGAACATTCGCGTCACAAACATTAAGGTAGTACTATCGATACCACAGGTATCAAATTAGTGCTTCGTGTAATTTGACTTCCTCAGTATTTATATTCGGCAACGCCGCCTACAAGTAAAAGAGATAGAAATATATTCTGTTTCACTTTAATTATAAGACCATGCGCAAAAGTCTATTGCGCAAATGTTTATTTATTTTGTTATAATTATACATGTCTATTTATAAAAATGTCTAAATTAAATGAAAACCACGCGAAGAAAATCTTTTATTGGAAAGGTAAAAGAGTTACCGAAAAGAAATATAAAAAAAATCTACAACAAGTGGCACTGGCAAAAAAATTAAATAAAAAACATCAAAAGTCTACATCACGTAACCCTACCGATAATTATGGTAGACGTATAATTCACTTGCAAACCTTAGGCAATAATATGATTTGTAAACATTGTGAATTTTTATTATCACTGACAGATTGTTTGAAGATGCATATAAAATGAACAAATATGCTGGTATAGTTCAAATTCTAGGTAAAGATGAGAATGGTGCAGTAAAAGTTACCAAAGCCAAAAAGATTTTGGACGAAATTTTTTATTACTTTAAAAATAAAAAATAAATAAATTTTCCACTTTGAAGTTAATTTATTTATACTTTGTATTTTATGACATGTGGCTTTATTTGAGTATTTATGTGTATTAATAATAAAAACTTTTGTAAGTTTTGTATTAAAAAATGTGTGTGTTTAACCCTGATACTTCCACATACCAAATAGAAGTACGTTTGAATTTCGCGCGCGTCATAACCTTCTTCGCGGCGTTGCCACATGTAAGTTACATGGCACTTTTTTCTTAACTATTCATTAATTACTCTTATTACAAGCTCTGAAGCTGAAATTTTATTGACAATTAACATTCAATTAAATTTTCTCTTTCCATTGATACCATTTTTAAAGAAATCTGAACGTCCAGTTTTGTGAAATGAAATAAAATCTATGATTTTCCATAAGAATCAATGTTAAAGGAAAAAATTTTTAAATATTTATATCTTTTTTCCAGTTCTCTGTAGGCTTCTAAAAATTTTAAGGGTTAATTATGATATAATAATGTACCAATATACCAAGTTTTATTAAATTCTGAATGCTAAGTTTATGGCCGATAGTACTACCTTAAATCGAATATCGAAAAAATGTCGTTGTCAAAATCGCCACTAAACAGCCGAATGACATACAATATTTTTCGTTATTATCGCTCCATAAGCTTAACTTTTGAGGGATAGGAGGCAAACAATGACATATTTAAATTTTATGAAGTTTTACAAGGGCAAAAAAACTTAATTTTATATTAATTATCTTTTTATTAATATTTATTTATAGCGTGGTTGTTATTTTATCAAAATTAAGTTCGCTTCATAATAAACTACCAGCAGAGAAATAATTAGCGCCACTCAATAGTAACTGTTTAAAATTTACTTAAAATCATTGATCGGTACACTAGAATGTGACTTTTTTTTTACAATCTCTCTCAATTTCGTCTGGGTGTACTCAAAAAGTTTGTAAAAAAAAGGAGGGGGTAAAACTTCACGGCCTAGGCCGTGAAAAAAAGACGGTGTGGTAGAGTCTCTAGAAAAGAGTCCCTTTACGGACGCCATCCAGCGCTCAAAAGTTCAACTTTTGGAGCGAGTACCCATACAAAGAATAAGGATCGGTCGATCATTGGACGATGATAGGCATCCGATCCTTGATGATCGGCCGAGAATCGGATTTTTCATCGGGCCAAGGCTGGCTGGGTATCGGATGTTAACATCGTCCCAAGACTGGCGACTAAACATAGGCCAAGCATAGTAACCGAGCATCGGCTGATCATCGGCTGAGCATATTCAAACGGAAAAATAATTTTTAAATCAGGCTGAAGTATCGCGAAATTATTGATTTTTTTTAGTCGTATTGTTATGTAGATTTTTAATTTTGTCCTCGGGTTGCACAGGAGCGGCGAGCCTATCGAAGTTCCTTGAAAAAAATTTTAAGATTAAAATGCGATGGGAATCGAACCTGGTCCGTCTGCGTGGAAGTCTCGAACATTTCCAATTGCGCTGCATGCTGAAGTTAACAGAAAGAATTTAGTTTAGCTATTTAAATGATCAACAAGTATTTTATTCCAATGCATATCAATAATTCGCTTTAGAGGTACTTAATTTTCTCAATTTTTATGCATAAAAATTTTTATTCATTACTCATGAGTAATTAATGAATAACTAATTGAAAAATTTTCGCTAATAAAAACGGTAAATTTATCACCTAGCTTATTCGTTTGAGAATGTTTGTTATCTCCCATAAATATTCAATAATGCCAGTAAATAAAATTTAAGAAACAGCTGATGTGATATTTAGAGGAGATGCATAGCAGAAAATTTATCATATTATCGGCCAAGCAACGTCTGATGATCATTTATCGTTGCTATGAGCTTAGTAGAGCGGTCGATGGTGAGCCATTCATAGGCTGATCGTAAGGCGCTGATCCTTGTCCAAGCATTAATAGCCTAGCCTCGAACGATACTCCGTACACAGTAAAAAATTTACGTCATTGCGTCAAAAAATTTAATGTTAAAAATTTTTGTGTTAAATATTTAATACTTTTATGTGTAAATTTAACATTGTTATGTTAAATCAACACAAAAAAGTGTTAAATATTGAACATAAAAATTTTTAACACAAAATTTTTTGACGCAATGACGCAAAATTTTTTACTGTGTATGGGTATGAGTTTTTAACTTGAAAAGTAATTCAGTCAATATATTTGTTAATAAAAATAAAATTTTTGTAATTTACATACAATTTTTGCATTTATTTTTTATAAGTTCTGCTGAATGTATTTTTTATAAGTTCTGCAAGAAGTAAATTCATCACATCATCGGCCAAGGATAGACTGATGATCGTATGTCGTTAGTAAGAGCATCGATCGGTGGCCAATGGTGTACCAGCCATAGGGCGATGATAGAATACCGATGCTCGGCCTAGCATAAGTAGCCTAGTCTTGGCCGATCATCAGTTTTTTCCGAGCATCGGCGACTTCGTATGGGTTACCGCGGTATACTTAAAATCGAATTTCAGTTCGACCACTAAGTTTTTAAAAAATACTTCGCTCTTCATACAAAATTTATCCTACAAACATTCAATATTATGAAGAATTAGACTGATTACCTGCGTAGGAACAATTAAAAAAAAATTTTTATTGTGTCTAGTGGGACAGGCATTTGTGACTGGTGGAACAAGTACAAAATGCGTACATGAAGTTGTTTATTAAGAAGCTTTTATGTTATTCCAAACTTAAGAACATTATTGTTTATATATTAAACTATTAGGGGAGGGGGGGGGGCAAAAGGGGGT
>JZSA01005402.1:0-26924 GCA_000956155.1 Cotesia vestalis | reverse complement strand
AACTTTTGTAATTATATTTATCAGCTGTCATCTCTGGTTTCGTATCGGATCCTGACGGCAATTGTTAAATAAAAAAAAAAAAGAAAATAAAATAACAAAATAATTATTTTCTTAAAGTAAACAATCAGTTTGGTTTTTTCAAGCTTACAGATCAAAAAGAATGATTGAAAATACTTGGAAAAATTTTTAAACACTGTCATAATTATAATGATACTAAAGTTAGCGGTTAGCTGTCAATTTAAAAAAATTTTTTAAATAATTAATTACAATGAAAAAATGCTTCTAAAAATTTTCACTTGTAATTTTTATTAATTTTCATGACATTAAAGTTAGCTACCACTTGAGGATTTTTTAATTTTATTTAGCAAAAGAATTTGTTCCAAAAAACTATTTTTAAAAAATATGAAAATTAACTTTGCAGATAGTAGATAATTTTAATAATTTTTGTAACAAATAAATTTATAAAAAAATTGATATTTAGAAATTTTAAAAAACTAAAAATGTAATTTTTTAAAAATAATTTTTTGGAAGAAATTTATTGGTTAAAAAAAATTAAAAAAATTGTAAAGTGACAGCTAACTTTAATGTCATTTAAAAAATTGCATTTTTTACTTTTTTAAATTTCCAGATGTCAATTTTTTAAATAATTTTTTTCTTATCATAATTTATTTGTTACAAAAATTAAAAAAATTATCAAAAATCTGCTAAATTAATTTTCATTAATTTTCACATGTGAAACTTTAATTAAATTTTTTTTTTAATAATTTAATTGCTATAAAATTAAAAAAAATTTTTTTCAATCTGTCAACTTCAGTGTTATTAATTATAAACTAATTAATATTTATTTAATTATTTAATATTTATTACCGCAATACAAATATCTTCGACAGTCCATTCTGCAAGATACGGAACATTTATAAATTTAATTTCTGTCGCCAAATAAATAGTAACTGATCTCTCTTCTTCCATTTCAAACTCAGAATGCTTATAATTTAAAAAACCAAATTAATCTCAATAATTTACTCTGATCAGCTGAATTGATCAACAATTTATTGTCACATTGTCAGAGAATTTAACTAAATAAAATAACACAAGGTTATGTCCTTACTGTTATTGTAAATTACAAGTCCAAACAAACATATTAAAAAATTCCCAGCTGTATTGACAGTCAGTAAAACTTAACCTGCAATACCAACCTTAAAATTTCTGCCTTACCAACTTTAATTTACATCTTTGTGTGTCCTTTTGACATTTCACGATTTCACGGCACTGTTGTCGGTTGTCAGCCTGGCCAGTGGTCGTTTTGTCATTGTGTGTTCTGTGTTGTTCCCGGAGACTGGTGTGTCTCTCGTACTTGTAGGATGGTCATATATTTATCTGGTATCTGGTGTCAAATCTGGCTGTAAAAAATATAATAAATTAAGACATCGTATCGGGACACTGACTAGTAGAGTAGAAAAATATATCAAGAGAACCAATCAATTATATTGTTTATATTTATTTAAATATTGACGTAATAATAAAAGCACAAACTGACAGCAGACAGAGCAAGAGAGCCAATATAAAGCAACACGAATGAGTGAGCTCGAAGAAAGTATCGTTTGAAGAAACTTGCATTAACCATTGGACTTGACCTCGGTACAGCCATTTATTCAGCTCTCTAAATATCAATAGACGTGTAAATAAACATAAATAAATAGCTATTAACAATGGATCAGCAGGACGGGTACTGGGGAACGCTGCCCAGTGTCATTATGCTGGAAATATTTTCGTACCTTGAGCATAAAGATCGAATAAATGCCTCCATGGTAAGTGTCAAGATACCAGCTGCTTGTTATTTTATTGCATTTCGTCATACACTTTCTCTATATCAAAACAAACATATAGCTTATCATTTACGTAGTTATTTGCATACTTACGTTCATTTTATTTTTTTTTTTTACATTCAGGTTTGTAAGAATTGGAGACAAGCGCTTTTCCATCCTGCTTTCTGGAAAGACATTACCTTCGTTTTAGATGATACCAAAAATTCATTGTGGTCAAGGTAAATTTTATTTTATTTATTTTTATAATATAAACACTTTTTTTGCAATTGTTTATTATTTTTCATCACCATTGTTTTATGATGTAATATCCTGAAATTAAATATGATGTTAAAGTGAAAATCAATTTAGCAAATAATAATTCTTTTTAAAAATCTTTTTAACAAATAAATTATGGCAAAAAAAATGAGATCAAAAAATTGACATTTAGAAAATTTTTAAATTAAAAAATGCAATTTTTCAGAAATAATTTTTCGGAGCAAATTTATTTATTAAAAAAAATTATAATTTAATGCCATGATATTAAAATTAACCGACGTTTAATAATTTTCCATTTTTCTTAATTAATTTTTATTTATTTATTTTCTAGCATACAGGTCTATAGAGATGCAAGAGCATCTGTACATAAAGCTAGATATTAGAAAAATTATCCTATATCATACAAAATATTTTAAAATATATATAAAAAATTCAAAATGCATAAATAAGTTTAGAAAATACTAATATTGCACAAATTTCTTGCACTATTACAATGACAGATTCTTGATCCAATCTTTTATCTTATAGTTTAGCGTTTCTTTACTATAATTTAATGTCTTAAGATTATTAGGTAGGAGGTTCAATTAAATTAGAACAAAAAAAAATACTTATATAAAATTGCACGTATAATTTTTTAAAATTTTCTAGATGTGAAATTATTTTTTTTTAATAATTTTTTCAATAAAAAAAATTCTAAAAATTTTTAGATATCGGCTTACTTTATTGTCATAAATTAAATTATTTTTATTTTTCTTCTGCAGTTTTCTTAAAATTTAATTGCTCGTCGAAATACTGGTATTAATTAAAATTTTTCTAAATCACACTTTTATTCTTGTTTACTTTTATTAATTTTTTACAAAATCTTAAAATCATCAGCTGTCACTTTTAAAAAAATTTTTTTTCTTTTATTTGTATATGATTTAAAATTTTACATTATGTTTTTACTTTAAAACTTATGTCTTAAGAAATTGTTCACATGATTTCCTTTTTAATTAGCAAAATATTATATTTTATTTTAAATATAAATTGCAAATTCCAGTCATCTAGCAGATTGTTTTGGTTTGAGTGTACAAAATGCCACAGTAAGATGTCAAATTCCTCACTGCAGTTTTGAGCTGGAAAAATTACTTAGAAATTTATGCGAAAATCGAAACTTAAGACGGCTTATCGTTGAACCATCAACCTCAACATTCGAATGGTCATTTACTAGTTATGATGATATGGAAGCATTAGAGACGTAAGATCATTTAATTATCTACTTTATCTTCATAAATTTTTATTAAGGGGTTACATGGGTTTCCTCCGGGGAAAAAATGGTCTATTTTCAACTATTTTTTTTTAATAGAAAAAATGAAATATTTTATTCCAACTTATTACTATCTTGAAGATACATGTTTAATAGGGGATTACTGGAATTTTGAAAAAAAAAATATTAAAAACTCTGCTAATGTGACGTTATTTCCGGCGAGCCCTCGGAAAAAAAGATGCGTCCGCGTGATCAGTAGAACTCCTAGCAGGATCATTTGAAGTAAAAAAAAAAATATGTGCTCTAGTTAAGACCTCAAACTAGGTCTTGAACGGAAGAAAAAAAATAAAAATTGGATTTTTGGCAGAGGTTTTTACAAAAAAATTGAAAATTTGGCTAAAATTTCGCGGAATTTTTTTTTTAAATAGTTGTAATTAAAAAAAAAATCTTCTGTTCAAGATCTTGTAAATTATATCTCGAAGACCTGTCTAAAATTTCATCAAGATCGGTTGAGTAGTTCTTGAGGAATCGTGGGTACTGTTTTTGAAAACATAGTTTTGAGAAAAACGCGTTAAAAGTTTTGAGTTTCAATACAACAGTGCCTTGAGCGCGCAACTTTTTAAAACTATATCTCCGAAACTATTATTCGGATTGATTTGAAACTTTATGACAGTATTCTAGAGATGTTGTAGAATTTAATAAAACCTTAAAAAAAAATCGATTTTTTGAAACCGCGAAACCCATGTAACCCTTTAAGGAATAATTGAAGCTTAAAAAATATCAAAAAATTTTTTTACTAAAATTCAATAATCATTTATCTTGTTAACTGTAATTTTTTTTTTTTTTTTTTTTTTTTTTTTTTTTTTTTTTTTTTTTTTTATTAATAGGTGGACAGAATCACTATACCTATCAATATTAAAAATAATAGAAACGTCAAAACGTCTGGAAGCTTTGACACTAGGTTGCGTTGAAGAATTAGTACTAAATGCTGGAGAAATCTTGGAGGTCCTAGGTTATTATCACGGAAAACATTTAACTCATCTAGGATTGGCCTCAGTGAAAGAAGATCCAGAGAACTACCAATTTGTGGGATTAAACAGTATTACCTTCCAGCAATTTATAAGCCTCACTATCCTAACACTAGACTACGACTGTCTAAATGACACAATGTTGGAGTCGTTGACCAGCGGAACGCTAGAACGGCTGGTTGTTCACGTACACGATTGGAAAGAAAACTACCACGGTACATCAGATCATGCTTGGGAATTGTTTACTCAGAAAAATCCTCGCTGTGAGTTGAGATTGAATTTACTGCACGCCTACACAGGCGTAACCGTTCTAGATCGTGAAATACTCAAACCTAAAATGCCGCTCACTCACTTCAAGGCTCTGTTCTGTGAATACGTTAATCTAGGTGCTCTTTATCTAATGGCTTCATATTATAGTACAACTCTCAAGTCTCTTATGTGGATTGATTCTGCAGATAATAATGAATCGATACCGCCAACTGATGGAAATCCTGATCCTGATGGCTTAGTCATGTTAGCCTGGCGTTGTATTAATCTCAAAGAGCTAGTTTTCATCGGGCACAAATATTACCATACTAATCTGCTAGCTATTGCTCGATTAAGAGGACATAATTTGCAAAGATTTGAATTTGCTGAACATGACATTCAAGAAGACTATATGTCTAATTATAAATACAAAGAAGTACGATCCGTAAGTATTCTACTTTTGTTTTTATAAAATTACAATAGACTAAATATCGAGACCTCATCTTTGTTTTAAAGTTCTTGTGGCTTTCATTACAAATATAATTAAAATTTATTGACTTTAATGATTAAATTTACTCTAACTTAAGTATCGATAGTTAATATAGTTGAAGAAGTGATGAAGGATAAATTAGTTTTTTTGAGGAGCACAACCAGTGTGATAGTCTAAAAAAAAAAGGCGATTATTGGAAATTAAAAAAATTAAAAAAAGAATTAAAAAAACTCTTTGAATGGCTGTAACTCAAAAACTATTTAAGATATCGATTTAAAATTTTAGTATCTTATTTTCAAAGGCATAACCTATCGAAATATGAAAAAAAAAATCGATTTCTTTAAAATTTTACACTGGTTGTGCCCCTTAAGTATTCATTAAACAACTCAAACATATAATTGATTTATTTTAAGAACTTTAAAAAAAGGTAGTCATAAATGGCATCTAAATTTATTCTATCATCTTATTATTTTTTATTTTGTTTATAAATAAAACAGGAAATCAATAGTATACTTGGTGATAATTGGAAAACATTCTCAGCCTCAGAATTGATGCCAGTACTGATAGACGCAATCGCAGGTGACAGCAGGGATGTAATAATGCCGTTGGTACTCAACGATGCAAAGTAATTTATCTGAAAAAAATCACAATCATAACCATAACTATAACTATAACTATTACCATTACCATTACCATAACCATAAAGAAAGAAAGAAAGAAAGACCATAACCAGTAAAACCATCATACCATCCACGACAACAAAACAACCATTCGTACTATCATTTAGAGAACGTTGAAGAATGCCTGATAAAAATAATCAAAATACGTTCCTTTATTATTTATACTATATGCATTTAAGAACGATTGCCAATTGAAACGACAGCCAGTTATTCACAAACAAGAGATCGATAAATTAAAGTAACTTAAAACGTTTTTTGTTTTTGAAAGTTGAGAAATATTGTGATCAGCGCTTGAATTTCATTTAACTCAACTATTAAAAGATAAGAACAAAGACGTGACACTTTGGACTCTGATAGTCCTAGTAATATGACTCTGACTAATCAATGGTCATCAAAAATTACTCACGCAAACAAAAAAGATACATTGTTATATTATATACATTAAATGAAAAATATAAGAATGAGAGAGTGAAGAAAAAAAACATAATTCCGGGGATCTTCCAATGGAAAAAAATTTAAAAAAAAATTACATAAGAAAGATGAAAATACAAAGCGATTCCAGAAAATAACTAGCGATATTACGTATTATTGTTTTTCAACTACGCTGGAAATTAGATTAGTAACAGAGGATTAAGTAACTGCTCCGTAGAATATGTCTAATTAATAACGAAGCCTAAATAAATTCAGGCAAGTACTAGATCTATATAATAACATGATAAGTCGTGTAGAACGCGATAAAAATACAGCGAACCGAGGTTATTTTTAATACGACAACCAATCGGACGCACATCTTTTTAAAAAAATATAAACAAACGCCTCTTTATCAAGAGGTGTTAATACTCTCTTTGTGTTAAATCTTGAGAGTTAAGTGTAACTATTACTACTCTTTATCGCGACGCGGTTACGGTAAATATTGTGCCGTCAATGCCATTGCGAACATCTATTTTTCAACTAGGCGGATTAGTTTGCTAGTCGTAAGAGGATATATTTCAGCGCACATGCATACATATGTTACATCAATATATTAAGAACTTTAATTATTTAAATAAACTGTTGTTAAATTTTTTTTTTTTTAAAGATTAATATTTTAAATTTAAGTAATATTTTTTTGTAAAAAATTTTATTTTGTGCTATTGATTATCGAGCTTCGTAACTTCAATTCAATATCTTTAAAATAATTGTGAATAATATTATAGAAGAAAGAAAAATATTTTTTAGGCAATTATCTAAAACTGTTGTGAAAAAAAAGTAGTAATTTTTTAAAAGATATTGAATTGAAACTTAAAATAAATAATAGCACTCAAAATTAATTTATGAAACACGGGTTGACTGATGCTCGAATCCCAGCAATTTTAAAATTTATTTATATTAAATTGTTGTTATTTACGTTAGTTTCTTTTTTTTTTATACAATTTAAAAAGTGTATTGTTAAAGATGCGTAGCATTATTAAAAAAAATGTAACATGTATGCTTGTCGTCAATAATGCCAAAAAATATTTAAAATCGTGTGAATATTGCGTGGAAAGTATAAACAAATTACTAAAAATAAAACTAATCAAGAAAATAACTGTTGAGTGAAACAAAAACAAAACAGGACGGGCCTTAATATGTACCTGAGTCGTTTGATTTTAATAACAAACGATTAATATTCGTGAGAATGTTGAAAAAAAAAAAAAAATAAATAAAAAATAAAAAGAAATAAATAAACAAAAATATCCATGCCCGCGGCCCCGCGCAATTAAAAATATAATTGGTTTATTAGATAGAAATGAAAAAATAAAAATGATTAATTGAGCGATAAGATGAATTAACAACTATTGCAAAACACAATTGATTAATTAACTATTGTAATATCTTTGTTTGTTTTATTTTGTTTATTATTTTCTTTTATATCACTTTACGCTCGAATTTGTTTTTCTAAACAGTCTATTAATCCTGTACTGCAATGTGAAGAATAAAGTGAAATTGCGAGAGCGAGAGAGAATGAACGAGCGAGAGAAAGTAAGAACATACATAACAACTAAAAGTTGAAATAAAACTAATAATAATAATAATATTGATATTGCTAATGATATGATGAATAATTATCAGTGCGTATAGTGAAAATAAATTAAAAAAAGTAAAACAAATAAACAATCAAGTACCGCGTGATCGTCTTCTTGAGGCAAGGGACCTCTTTGTACAAAGCTAATTAGAGAAAAGAACACGTAGCTATTCAGTGTGGGCACAATGCAAGATTAGATGAAAAATCAATTATACAAACTAGTGAAGATAAATATTAAAATGCGATTTAATAACAAACGATTTATAAGACTGAGCTTGCCAAAAGCGTTAACGCAATTATAGAGCTGAATAGGCCACGTGTAAGAGACTCACATTTATAACTTATTGTTTTATATATATATTTATATATTTTTTTTTATTTCAATTGTTAAAGCTCCCAATCGGTTTGAGGATTATAACAACTTTAATGTATACGGATTGACAATAAGAATCTTAAATGAGAGTCCAGTTATATTTGAAGACGACACGTATGAAATAGTTTAGATCTGAAGAAGCCCTGAGCTCACTCGAAGTCATTTTAAAATATCCCCAGAATAATTCTAGACGGTATAACTTGGCATTTTTTAAACTTTTCACTTTAAAAAATTGAAAATTTTCAACAAAAATATTTTATTATTTCTTCATTTTTATATTCTTCATGTTTGTTCTTGTACAATATTTTTTTAGGTTGGTAGTTTCAAAATTTTTGAGGTTGGAAAGTTAAAGCTTTTAGAAAATTCCCGGGGAATCCCCGAATTAGAATTTGTGAGAACTGACCTATTTTTAATTGATCATAAAATTGAAAATTTTCAAAAAAAGAGAAAAGTAATTGTTTTAAAAAATAAATACTAATCAAAAAAAAAAATATTTTACAATAATATCAACAATAATAAAATTAAAAAATGCCAATATGCTATTGATAGAATGAATAAGTGATAAAAAAAAAAAACAAAACTATGTTAACTGTTAAGAGCCGCCTGCCAGGAATCAAAATAACTGTAAAATATCAAACGAAAGCATAGCAAAATAAATACTAATTAAAGAAAAAAAAAAATAACACAAATAAATTGTTAAGATCTATTTTTTAAAAAGCGATCGTATATGTATATTTTTGACTAAGGCAGGCCTTAGTAATGATTGTGGTTCCATGTTTATAAAAGGATGAATATTATCAATTATCATTAAAAAATAAATGTAAACTGTAAAAAAGGAGCCAGGATAGTAATATCTGTGATTAACAACTATTTGTCGGCATAGAGAGACTAAAAATTTGGGGACTTGTTTGTTGGTGTATATTAAACGACTAATGATGTAGTAAAACAATTATTATTAAATAATAAATAATGTAATATGCGTATATATTGTTATACGTTATATTATTATTAATATAACGAGTGAGCTGTAGCTGTCATACGGTATAGGGCGAGTAAATGAAACATCTGTGATAAAAATATTAAGCAAAATAATAACAATTCTTAGAAAGATGTACGAAAGAAGTGTACGAGAGAGTAAGAAGAAGGCTGTTTTTATCTGTGCATTAAGCCAGTTAAATTGACAAGTGTGAGATCGCTAAAAATTATTATTTAAAAAATACTAAATCCAATTATCACTTGTAATAATAGCCAAGTTATTTATTTTATAATAAATTTAGCGATCGTCTCGCTCATGTATAAATAAGTAATTACCTGTAACATTTTATTCACAATCTATGCGTACGTATTAGAGAAAAAATATTTAAAATATATTATATATATTATATAAATTAATAATTAGAAGGAACTTCGACAAAAGTTAAGCTATAAAAGCGATCAATTTTTGTTATTATCAAAGGCTGTCATTCCAGTATACTCATTTTTTTATCAACTTCATATAATTTTATCTTTATTTTTTAATAATATATATTCATTTATATATTATTTATCAATTATATGAGCTTCATTCCATAATGAGTTTAACATTCTGGTAGACTTCGCTTATTTTTGTGGAACATCTGTAAAGAGTACTACAACAACAGTATTAAAAGTTCCTTGTAATTATTGTTAATGAATAATAAAAAAAAAAATTGTTTTAATATGTTGAGGCCAGATAATGTTTCATCAAATTTATATTTTAGAAGGTTCTTTTGCTGTTTGTGTTAAAAAAATTGCTTTAGATCGGATAAAGTATGTGGTTGACAAAATGGAGGCACTTTTTAAAATGGCGGATGCGCGTGAATACTAATCGAGTTTATACCTTTGAATGCCCGGGAAAATTTTAATTAATTTTCTTTTAAATCTATTTTTTGTACTGATACAAATATTCAAATTATTAAAAATTTGATGATTAAAATTATTAGAAAAATATTTATAATTTAAAAAAAAATCTTTAATTTTGAATTTGAATTAAATTTACCGCAGCAATGGGACCTTCATAATAGAAGCTTTAATTATGTTAAAAAAATAAATTTTTTCGAGCTTAAAAGAAATTTTATTTGAGACTTATTTCTATGAGAAAATGAATAAAATTGAAAAAATCTAATAAAATAAAAAAATATATATATATATATTGTAAAGATATAAAAAATATCAATGAAACATTTAACGTCGTGACTCGATAATAAAGTGTAATAATATTAAGAGCGCTATTGAGTGAGATAAGAATGCATATACGATAATTAACTATGCTCTAGTGGGTTTTATTTGCCTTTTCAAAAGGAATTATTTTAAATAAAAAAAAAAAAATCATGAACAACAATTTTTATAACCGCAATATTTAGATCATTCCATAAAACTGGAGGATCTATTGTGAGTTAAATATTTTCAAAAAAAAAAAAAAAAAGTTTTAAAAATACATCTATAATTTTAGAGCGGAAAACGACGTCGTTTTATTTAAAACAACGCACACTATTAGTTTGAATCAATAAATATATAAAAATAAATAATTTATAAATATACCCGTCGTTTTCTCGCTCTAATATTTACACTAGAATTATGAAAGTAGAAAAATGATTATAGGTCGCTAATTATTATGAGGATTTAAATACACGCACAATAATTACGTGCTGATTGATTAAATGTCTGACATAAAAAAAAAAAAACTTTGTTTTTATTTTATTAATTGTTATTGTAAAATATTATAAACTTTATATTGTTTTATTTTTATCTATCATAGTTTTAATTAAAAATTTTTGTCAGATAAAAAAATATTTATAACTTCTTTTCTTTCTTCTTTATTACTTTTTTTTTTTTTTTTTTTTTTTTTTTTTTTTGTATTCTCATAAATTGTGCGACAGTTAGTTAATTAGGTATGAAAAAATAATAATTAAAAGAAAATAAAGACCACGATCTGCAGGCGGACCGCGGTGTTTAAGCACCTGCACAATCGCAACAATTAAAAATGTATCGACCATCCGAGATGAAACGAAAACTCGGACAAAAGTATTATAATAACTAATCTACAATCACTTGAATGTTTAATGCGAGTTTGAAATTACAAAAAAATCTCATTAATTAAAAACATTAATAATAATAACAACAAAAATAAATAAATCATAATAATTAAATGATTGTTCTCCGCGCTGCTGTATTTAAATATCACTATTGTAATTAATAATAGGTATATATTATTATATCAATTTCTTACATTGTTTTGTCAATTGTTTACAAGTATAAATTAAACTGTGCGATACTATGTTAAAACTATGTTCTTCTTTTAAAATAATTGATTGAAAATATTCAAATTCAATTCAAAATACAATCAATATTGTCGCTGTTTGTTAAATTGTTCGTGTCTTGATATCTGTACCGAGATTGGGAATAATTATTATGTAAAATGAATAAATTCGGCTTATTAATTATTAACAGAATTTTTGAAGATTATTAAAAATTTATGTTCAATGAATAAATTAATTATTGGAAGCATACAGTCGCCGAGTATTGATTTTACATAATTTTTATATTACTACTCGATCAATACACCATGTATTTAATCATTTAAAACAAATTCAAATAAAGTAATTATTTGTGTGCGGTAATTTATTTTATTTCTATTAGAACTCTCATTTATTTTTAATTAAATTTATGATGCTTTTTTAGTTTTACGACTTACTGAATATTTTAACCAATATGAAGTAATACCTGCAATTTTTTTTTTAAATCTCATTTTTTTTTCGTAAGGGAAGAAGTCTGTAAAAAAAGCTTGAAATCAGTTATTGTTGATAAGTATTTTTATAGATGGTAAAATAATCATATCAGTTTGAAATTTTAATATTATTTTATTTGAACTTTAAAGAATACAAAAAAAAAGTTTTTTTTTACAAAATAACAGCTCAGTAAATTTTTTTTTAAATATTTTCTGGCGCAAGGTTCAAAATTGCTGCACTTGTCACTCTTTTTCTACTGATATGAAACAATAATAAGTTTCTTTCTATTTTTGACATATAGACAGAAAAACCAATTTTTTAGAATGATAAAAAAAATATATAATTAGAAATTAAGTAAGCTCATTGAAAAAAAGTTTTAATTTTGTCTTTTCTTCTTCGACATTTATATAAATCAATTATAAAAAAATATATTTAACAAAAATTTATACTTGCAATTTTTTTTAATTTTTAGATGTGGATTTTTTTAATAATAATTTAATTATTATCAGAATCCAAAAAGTTGACAGGTGTCTGTTTATTTCAGTATCATCAATTAAACTTCATGAAAGAAGAAACAAAATGGTAAAATACAAATATTAAAATTAATTTAACAGATATTTGATAATTTAAAAAATTTTTTAATTAACAAATTATATAAAAATTAAAATTGACATAATTTTTAAAATCTTCTACATATAAAATTTTTTTGTAATAATTTTTTCAATAAAAAAAAAAAAAAAAATGAAAATTTATGAAAATTAATGTAGATGAGAATCAATTTAGAAGATAATAATTAATTAAAAAAATCTCTTTAACAAATAAATTATGGCAAAAAAAATGAGAACAAATAATTGACATTTAGAAAATAAAAAAAGTGAAAAATGCAATTTTTCAGAAATAATTTTTCGGAGCAAATTTATTTATTAAAAAAAAATAAAAAAATTATACTAGTGACAGCTAAATTTAATGCCATTTAATGTAGCATATATTTAATAATTTTAAAAATTTTTTATCGAACAAATTATGGCAAAAAAAAAATAAGAAAAAAAATTAACGTCTAGAAATTTATAAAAATAAAAAATGCAATTTTTTTAAAATAATTTTTTGGAACAAATCTTTTTGTTAAATAAACTTAAAAAATTGTCAAGTGACATGAGTATCAATTTAGCAGATAATAATTCATTTTAAAAATTTTTTTAACAAATAAATTATGGCAAAAAAAAATAAGAACAAAAAATTGACATCTAGAAAATTAAAAAATGTAATTTTTCAGAATTAATTTTTCGGAGCAAATTTATTTAATAAAAAAAAAATAAAACAATCATCATAGTGACAGCTAACTTTAATGTCATTCAAGTGACAGCTAACTTAAATGTCATGAAAATTTTCAGCTGTTGACAAATAAAATTTTGATAAAAAAATTTGAAATTTAGCGGTAAAATGAAATACAAGTAGCGCCAATATTCGAATGATCACCGGGAGCTTCCGTTTAACTTCCGTTGGTCAGCAGGTCAACCACGGGGGTCGTTGCAGACGAGAAGTGCACGCGCGTGTATCACCCGAAAGGGTGATGAATGCGTGCTTACTACCGGGCTCTCTTACGTATAGTACTCCTCAGACACACGTTGTTTGACAACGATCTGACGGAGACGGCGCATCGGGCTCCAGTAATCAAAAGAAGGACCGAGCAATTCGGCGGTCGCAGAGACACTCTCACATCCATGTTATATTCTATCAGTTTCTCCGTAAGTGTTGCCGCACACCGCCATATTGAATTACTCGATACTCGAGGCTCGAGTTGTTTCTAGTGCCAATGGAATACAAGGTGGCGCGTGTTTTTTTTCTCAACAGTTTTATTAAACTAACACAATAAAGTAAAAATAATAATCCCACATACTCAATTAATTATTACTTCGGTTAAACTTATCATCTTTTTGGTAAATATCCATATCTATGATAATCATTAAAATAATAAAAATAAATATATTATCACTTATTTATACCAACTAATTAATGACAACGCTTAGATAACTTGTCCGTCATTATTTTTATTATTATCATTACTTTAAAAATAAATAAATAATTAGGTATGTGTAATTAATCAAATAAATTTTCAGAAAAAAAAATGAGGTGAATTAAAACTACTGTGAAAACGTGGATTAATTTTGTGTGCAGTGAGTGATATTATTGCCGTTGGTCATCGTCCTCTGAATATTCAATTGACTTAATAAAAGAAAACAAAAAATTAGTAATTATTCAACGATGAAAAAATAACCATATGTATAAACAGTGAATAATGATTTCACATACTGATTACGATTATTTAATAACTTTAATCGGTAAATGATACCCGGTTTCGTGACAAGATTCTTCAATCGATTTGTTTTAATAATACTGACTAATTAAAACACCAGGTACGAAGTTTATTTATATTATACTCAAAAATTTAATACCAAAAAAATTTATTTCATTCATAGTTTTCCTTAAACATAAACAATAAATATATTTAAACGTCCTTGGCATTCTTCCTAATTTACGCTACATTTTTTTTTTTTTTTCAAATCTAAATAAACAAATATAAACACAACAATAATAATCGTGAAAATAGATTGATTGTTGTTTAAACAACTCATATGTTTAATAGAGGAACAATTGTTGTATCAGGTGCGTAATACTCTGGACAATTTCAATATTAATGATCGTAAGATAAAGAAAAGCCACGTATTACTTTAAGGAGAGGGAGATATATGGATGAAAAAAGACGGCGATAGTTTAAGAGACTGAAAAAGGAGGGAAAGAGCGAGGTCGCACACGGTTGTCGGCCCGAAATGACAGTAATTACATGAAATTTACTCGCATACTACAAATATGCAATGGTTTTCTTGTTAATTTTTTTTTGGAGCTTGAAATGTAACGGAGTCAGTATTTATTTTCTTCTATTATCATAATATAATAATAATAATGATGATGATGATGATGATGATGATAATGACGGTGATCGTGATTTATCAAAGATGATATTAATGTAATAAATTTCTGGGATTGTTATTAATATGATATATTTTTTGTAGAGCTGATGTCCGGGGTTGAGGTTGGTGAGGTCGCCGTGAAAAATCGATTTCCCGATGTACACACTACACGTATGCCTCTGCTAGGCACGGGTTTACGTGTGGAGATGGAGATGGATGATATAAAAAATAAAAGTAGATATCTAGATCGGG
Organism: Cotesia vestalis; assembly: GCA_000956155.1. NCBI lineage: Eukaryota > Metazoa > Arthropoda > Insecta > Hymenoptera > Braconidae > Cotesia > Cotesia vestalis. The sequence continues at coordinate 11,769 of JZSA01005402.1, read as the reverse complement.
AAAGGGAAAAATTGGGAAAGGAAAAAAAGAGGTGAGGTGAGCAGGGCTGAGGCTGAAGCTGAGTAGGAGTATGAGTATGGAGTATGGAGTACCAAATACCGAGTATTGGTGGATATGTTATTGGAGTTTCGGTGAAATGAGAAGAGAATATCGGGGAGAATAACTTTGGGTCGCGCCCCCGGCGTTATATTACGGGTTTCGACAATCTAAAGTAAATGAAAGCGGCAGACAGAGGAGACAGAGGAGAACCGAGAGTAGAGACCTAACCGAGGACGGAGGATAGAGGAGCAGTAGAGCCAGTGCTCCTATCCTCTATACTCTATACTATATACATAACAGCAATCGTGGATCGTGGATACGAGGTACGAGGACAAGAAGGGTCCAAGGGGAGAAGTAATTAATGTGCGACAGTGTCCCCTCTCCTACACACCAATGGAACGAACGAACGAAAACGAACATACAGCATATAATACAGCACGAACAAAATAAAACGTCCACTCGTACTCGGTTTACTCTGTCTACTACTGTACTCCACATCTACATTTACATTTACATCTACATCTATAGATACACACACACTCACCTCACTACTCAAATACAACTATATACATATAGATATATATACATACTTAGCTCTGTCTCACTTGCTCTTTTTTTATTTCTCGTGGTTTAGTTTGTTGCTTTGGAAGTCCCTCTTCTCCCCGCTCTCGGCTCCTCTATCACCCCCTGCCCCGAGCCGCCCGTCCACTGAGCCTCGTCCTCCTCCCCCCCGACATTACTTTTCAGTCCTGCTCTCTACGCTTAGCTGCCATTGTGCGGAGACGCCACTTCCGAAGCATCAAATTTAATTCCTCGATACATACCGTTTTCGAGTAATGTTAAGTGACTTACATTTGGATATCGCTGAGGTATGTCGTCATCACTCTCTGACAGTAGACACGATGCGAGATATCACCTTTTTATATTTTTTATTTTCGTTTTAATCCATCCATCCACGTATTATTATTTATTTACTTAGTTTAGTAGTTATTACTTTACCGAGTACCCGAGTGATGTAATTTTTTTTTTGTTACATTACTATTTTTTCATTTGCCTAAGATAGATGCTCGAAGGGAAGATTGCTATTTACTCAGAGGTTAGAACGTTATCCCGTAATTGACCTGCAGGCACTCGTAGACGTGGACATTTCGGTCTAGTTTACATTCTTTTCATTAGTTCCGTTTTTTTTTTTTTTTTTATATATATATTTTTATTATTACAACTAAATAATTAATTAATTAACTAATGTCTTTATTTTTTTATTATATTGGTATTTCCGTAAACATCTTTATAAATAAGTACATATACATGTATAATTTAATTTATTATTTTATTATAGGGCAGTGACATCTAGAGAAATGGAAGCAATGGATTTAGATGGAGATTCTGTTGTTGACTTGAGTGTCAGGTGAGTAGTTGTGTTTAAACATTTGTTTAAATAATTACAGCTTTATCAACAATTACATGTTATTGATAAGCGTTTAAAAAGACAGGTTTTATTTTTCTTATTGTATTTAAAGTTAAACTAAACTTTTTGTTTCATTATTTAAATTAGTAAGTTTTTTTTATTTTTATTTATATTTATGTTTTTATTTATAAATTATTTATTGCAGTAGCGTGAGACGGGAGTCCTCAGCATCGAGCAACCTGAGCACTGAACCAGTACCGCTTAATTTGGGAATAAATTTCTCGGGTAACAATGCAGAAATTTTGGAGCCAAGGAATATCCAAAACTCCTCCCGAGGAATTCTAGCCCCTAAAACGGGAGAGGACAGGAGGCCAAGAAGAATCCTAAGACCCAGGACGGAGAAAAGTTACGCTGAAAGCCCGGATGAGCCCCGAATTAATGGTTACGTTAATGGTAATAATTCGGATAGTGAAGAAGGTGAAATGCCGCCACTTTTGCCAATAAAAGAGTTGTCGTCAGACGAGCTGGCTGAAAGGGAAAAAAACTTGAGGAAACTCAAGGAAGACTTGAGGTCTGAGGAAATGAAGCTTGTTTTGTTGAAGAAAATTAAACAGTCGCAACAGCTCAAAGAAAATATTGCGGCGATACCGCCTAAAGTTGTTAATAAAGTACCTCCACCTGTAACAGTTCAGCCAGTAGCACACAGGTATTTTCTTTTTATTTATTATTTATATTATTACGAGAATAATTAAAATTTTGTAGCTAATGTAGTAAGAAAAGTCTTAACCTGAAGTTGTGCCTTTTCATGGTTTCATATCATTCTCACCAATAATCAATTTATAATGATAATTAGACTGCATTCAAAAATGCTCGATCTCTAGATGTATAATTAAGCAATGACTTTGTATCTTGTCAACTATTGACATCTTTAAAGATATATCCTCATCCCGATGTTAAACTCATCAAGACCTTTCATTTGAGTACCCACATCAATTTTTCATATATTTATATATATTATATATATGTATATATTAATAATATATCAAAAATTCATGTGGGTACTCAAATGAAAGCTCTTGATGAGCGTAACATCAGGGTGAGCTTATATATTTCAAAGTATAAATAATTAAAAAAGTACAGTGCAATTTAATGAAAGTCATTATTTAATAAAGCAAAATTTTATTTATTTATAGTTCACAAGTTGGAGCAGTCACATAGTGACTGCAAGGTTGCTAGTTTTATTTAATAAAATTTTGTTATTGAGTAGTTATCTAATTCCAAATTTCACAAAACAATTTTTATAAATTATGTAAAGATGGATATTTAAGAATTTAATTTAAGACTAAATTATTTATTTATTTTTCGGTGATATAAAATTTTCTAAAGTAGATTTGATAAAAAAATTTTTTTTTTCAGTCACAGAGTAACAAAAGCACCACCACCTTTATTGAGAGGTCAGCCTGCGCCGAGTCGTAGCAGCAGTTTACATGCTCCACCTCCGGGGATGCTTTTACCACCGAACGCGGGAAGAAATCCAACATCCAGTACGGGAATGCCACCAAATATGGTTATACCACAACCACCTCATCCGCGAACTCGACCTCCTAGTGTCACTGGAAACGTTCCTTCTTACCACGCTCCACCCGACAGGACTGAGCGATCTACCAAGGATCCTACGCCCGTTCCCGCGCATCAAGTAAGCTTAAAAAATAATCATTAGTCAATAATTAACTACTAACTTAGTTAATTAAAAAAATTATACTAACTTTTTTGTAAAAATACCGATCTTAACTGCTACTGAGATACCAATAATTTGTTGTGTAATTGCAAAGCAGCTTGTTGGATCTCAAGAAAGCAAAACTACGACTGCTATTAACACTCCTGTAATTCCTGAACAGGTATTTAACGTTTATAAGTTAACGTATGAAGCAAGCTCTTTTTAAATACCTTTTATATAAAGTATCGTAGTTCATTTGTTTGTCATAAAAGTTTACGATAATATAAGTACACGATTAATATTATTAATTTCTAATAATAATATTTTTAAAAATTCAGGAACGACCGAGGGAGGATAGTCAGAGGCCAGCTCAAAGGCAAGCAGCAGCCAAACTCGCTTTGAGAAATCAGCTGGAAAAAACACTCCTCCAAATACCACCACCAAAGCCTCCACCTCCAGAGATGCACTTCGTACCCAATCCGTCAAACACCGAATTTATTTATCTCGTGGGGTTGGAACACGTCGTCGATTTTATTACGAAAGAACCAGCCATACCGCCACCTCCAGAACCCTTTGAATGCACCCAGTGTAAGACTGATTTTACGCCTGTGTGGAAATGGGAAAAACCCGCGACGAATGGTAAGAAAGAAGGACCACGTGGACAACATGCGACATTCCTGCGGCCTCCCGCTGGACGTGATCCTCGAGTCATTTGCGAGCATTGTGTGACAACTAATGTTAAGAAAGCACTTAAAGCTGAACATACTAATCGGTAAATATTATCTATTATTATTATTATTAAGAGAATAAGTAAAATTTTGTGGCCAGATACATATAATTAAGAAATGATCTTGTATCTTGTAGACTATTGAAATTTTTAAATATATAAACTCATCCCGATGTTACACTTATCAAGAGCTTTCATTTGAGTACCCACATCATTTTTTCATATATTTATATATATTATATATATGTATATATAAAAAATATATCAAAATGCATGTGGGTACTCAAATGAAAGCTCTTGATGAGTGTAACATCGGGATGAGCTTATATCTTTAAAAACGTCAATAGTTAAAAAAGTACAGCGCAATTTCACAAAAGTAATTATTTAATAAAGCAAAATTTTATTTATTTATAGTTTACAAGTCACAGCAGTCACATAGTGACTGCAAAGTTGCTAGTTATTTTTATTATTAAAGTAATTGTAAAGCAAAAAATTAAAAAAAAAAAATGAAAAATTCCAGGTTAAAAACAGCATTCGTAAAAGCTTTGCAACAAGAACATGAAATGGAGCAAAAATTAGCACAAGCAGCAAGTCCAAGTCCGGATCCTCCAGCACCAAAACCAGTTCCAAAGGCTGTGACACCTACCAGAAGAGTAGCAACACCTCCAGCACCTCAGCCCTCAGTCCAAGTTCCTCCACCCGCTCCTACTCCACCTACACCAAAACTCCAAGACCACCCTCTGGTAAAGCTTGCCGAGAGTGGTAAATTTTCTCCACATCACGCGGCAGCGGCCGCAGCCCTACAGCAGCAGTTGATAAGAGGTAAAGATTTTTTATTTCATAGCTCAAAAGTGAATTGTGTATCTAACCTCCCTTTTAAAGTTTTGAACTATTCTGCAGAGCTGACTAAATCTCAAGTACCCGGGCTGCCGCCTCACCAGCCGTTACCAGCTCACATGATGCCGCAGTTCAATCCTCTTCTGTACCCGTATCAGCTCGCGATGGCTCAAGCTGCCGGTAGCAAGGGGATGGTCGAGCTCCAGAGACAGGCTGCCGACCTCCAGCGTCAATATCTGCTCGATATGATACCTTCTCAAGCCTCGCAAGGCCAAGGTAACCAAGCACCCTCACGAGCACACCCTCATAATTGGAAAACGTAACCGAGTGCATAGCTAGAAGCTCGAGACTCAAGGGCCCGGAGACACAAGTGAAAAATTATAATTAATTTATCAATTGATTGATTAACGTCGCCTTGAAGCAGCTTCGATTGATATAAATATATATATAAATAAAATTAAAAGTATAAATAATGATAATAATAAAATATTAATAATATTAATAATAATATTTAAAAATTTGTGGGAGAAACTGCTCAAGATAATCCATACACCAAAGGACACGCAGTATCTTATTATTTGTGTGCTTGTGGCGATCGCTAACGAAAATGGCCAGTGAGTGTTTATTTTGTCACGGTAATAATAACTAATGTAAAACGTTTTATTTAACAAACGTTTTATTCAACACTCGTTTAACTTAATGTAATGTTTAATAAAACTGATCGAGCCCTTGACGAGCTTCTGAAAGCGATACTTTGTTATACATATTAATCCGGATTCTCCACTTGTTGTTATGTGGAGGTCTCAGTGAACGGAAAAAAAAAAAAAAAAAAAAAAAAAAAAAAAAAAAACATTTATTTTAAAATAAAAACATCAATTAATATTTTAACTTCAACATGATCTTTAGTCATCGGTACCATTGTCTTTTCCGATGGCAGTACCTGTATTCTGTGTATATCCTTTAATATTAATTATTAATTATTATTATTAATTTTTTGTTTGATGTGAGTTGAGAATCACAAGTCCTTTCGTCCGAATCAGTGAAACTTTCCTGAAAATAGTTTTGTATGAATGGATTTAGTGTAGCGAGTGGACTGATATTAAAAATAGAAACTAAAGGTATAGAAAAAAATAATAATGGTTAATTTTTTTTTTTTTTTTATTTTTTGAGTTTTTTTCTGTTAGTGTGCGACCAAGCGTACGGAAATACGCATTGTCACAGTCAAAGACTTAAACTCGCGCACAAATGGAGTCAATATGTGTGTCTAGGTAAAAATAAGAGAAGACCGAGATTGATATTAATGAGTGAGAATTTTCGGTGGGTGGTGAGGTGACGTGCGTTTCCCAGGCAAAATAATTTTTAGGAATATTTATTAATTAATATTTTAGTTGATAATTTATCTTATAACTCGTCGAAATTAAATTCTGTTTTAAGTAATAATTGTTTCCAAAAAAATTTTTCATATTAGATAAAATTTTTTTTTAATCTGATAGCTTTTTATAAATTATGTTGTATAGTTAATTTTATTGAAGAGTAATTATAAAATTATTGACTCTGTTTATTAATAATAGACTTTAACAATAAGAAATTTAACTCTGTTTAATGAAATTAATTATTCAAAAGTTAATTTGTAAATAACGATAATTTTGTCTTAGGATAACGCAAGTAACCAAAAGATACTTGACACGTTTTTGATTCGATAAGTGTGTACTGAATTAATAACAATGATAATACGTTGACGTATATACATATATTTTTTTTTGTTTCTTTTTAATATTAAAAAAAAAAATTTGTGGGGAGGTAATAATAAATAAAAGTCAGTGAATAAACTATGAATATTGAAATTACCAAAATAAAAATGGTTTTTAAGGATGTGGTGCATTCCTACACAGAATTTGTCTCTATTTTGAAAACTTACAAAATTTATCTCTATACGAGTCAAGCCAATACGTTTCTTTTCACATAGAAAAATTTCTCTACAAGATTAATTCTACAAAATTGAACAAAAAAAAAAAAAAGAATAAATAGACTATTATTTAAAGTAATTAATTTTAAAATTAGTGACTTTAATGTCACTAAAATTAATTTACATGTGGTAATTTTTAGGATCTAATAATGAGTAAATTATTACAGAAAGCATTTATCAAAAAATGTTACTTGTAGAAATTAAAAAAAAAATATTGATGCAATTTTTCCTGAATATTAAAATTTATTTGTTATATTAAACTAAGGAAAAAAATGATATTAATTTAAAAAATCTCTAAATACGCATTTTGTAATTTTTAAACGAATAAATATTTTTTTCATTTTTACGTAATAGAAGAAATAAAAAATAAATTCCGCGGAATTTTTTTTATAAATGTATCAATGTTAATAGTCTATTTTTTTTTTCTTTCTTTATCAAATGTCAAGCGCTTACGACTTAAAATTAGGGTTGTATAGAGATTCAAAATTTGAGAGATATTCTATTTATTGTTTTTATGTGTGTATATTAATTAATCTTGTATAGAGATTTTTCTATGTGAAAAAAAAAACATATTGGCTTGACTCGTATAGAGATAAATTTTGTGAATTTTCAAAATTGAGACAAATTCTGTGTAAGCATGCACCGCACCTGTTTTTAAATATTGGAGATTAATCACAAAATCGTCCTATTTCATAAATTAAATGTCTACGAATAAATAAATAAATAAATGAATGAATAAAATAGTATGATATCGGTATCTCATATAGAATAACAGTTACATTACATTACAATTACAATTACAATTAAAAAAATCAAGTAAACCGTAGTCATAACGATTCTTCTATTCTCTCTTTCTCTTTGTACGTCACAATAGTTTATTGCTCGATGAATTTTTGAGTAAAAGTGATACACAAATAAACAATCGTATAATTATAAAATAATAATAATTATAATTATAATAATGAACATCATAATAATAAATATTATAATAATAATAATTGTAATAATAATAGAAAAAGTCTCAATCATTTAGATAATATGCATTACAGATACAAATATTCCATTGTCACGATTGTAGTTATCGTAAATTTTATTTGAGTTTGAAAAAAAAAAAAAAAAAAAAATTAATTAATTTCCAAGATTTTGCATTGATTTTTTTTTTTAAATTTTTTGTATGGTGCTAAACCTAGACTTCGTTTAGATTTTAAACACAAACTTTTAGGAAACTGGACAATTTTTGATTAAGAAAATTAAACAATAAAAAATTGTTATAAAATTAACCGCGCTGTAAAACAAGGACAAGAAAATAATTGATGAGTATAATTATAATGTGAAACCAAATAATATAAATTTATTATTTAAAAAAAAGAAACGTTTTTTAAAATGTCAGCGATTATAAAACGTATTAATTTTTTTGCCTCCCCGCCTAGGATTAGCAGGCGATTAATTAAATGTTATTAAATAAAATAAAATAAAATAAAAAAAAAAAAAAACAGACAAAACATTTAAAATAAAGCTTGTCAATAATTGTAATAATTAAATCTCTTTTTATTAATATAAGACTTTTTTTTATTCTATTGACTAATAAATACATTTTTTAAGGTACCACTGTGCAATTAAAGTAAATTTAATAGCTATATACTTATATACTAATATTTATTCCATAGCAATTAAATTACTAATGAAAAACTAAAGTTTTTTATTTTCCATTTTTTAAGCTCCGGTCAGCGACTCATAATTTATTTTGATCACAAAAATCAATATGAAACACAAGCGACCTAATTAATTATAATTATTTATGTTCCAGATTGAGTTTATGTTATTATCTTTATAATAAGAATTATCGAGATAATTTTTAAGGAGAACGAAGCATTATAACAAGACACAAATATTTAATGATTAAATTTGTAATGACTTGCAGATAAACTCTGGGATGAAAGTTTAAAATAACTTCTTTCGATGCACTCAGATCGATTTAAATATGCATGAATTTAAATCTATTTATCATTTATTCAATATTGGAAAATTGTGAAAGTAAATTATTATTTTTTTTTGTAAAAAAAAAAATTACAATTTTCAATTTTTAACCGGAAAATGTGACGAGATGTGTACGGGATTTAAATAGTTGGTAATTGAGTTATTTATTTTTTAAAGGATTCCGGTTTGTTTATATTTATATAAAGCCTGAGGCGAGAGAATGTGAAAAGTTATTTAAAATGTTATTGAATAAGATACGTAAACGCTGGTCATCGTGATTTAATTGTGTCAACTCTTTTCCTTGTCGATTTCTACACCATAAATATTTTTTTTATATTTGTAAAAACAATTTTGCATTTTTGAACACTTTATTTTTTTTCTGAAAAAAAAAATATATATTTCTTAATTCAATAAATTCATTAACATTTTTGGTAATTATTTACAAGTGGGGTCAACCCGTGCTAGCCCATGTTAATTTTTTTTTTTTTTTTTTTTTTTTTTCCCATCAAATTGATCAATTTTGTTTTTTTTAATGTTCATTTTTTTACGTACTTAAAAAAAAAAATTTATCAAAAACATCAACAAAGATAAAATAAAAATTTTATTCAAAAACATGAGTCAAAATTTTTTCCAACTTTTAAGGTCATTTGACGCGCTGTCACAAAAATGACTATAACTCGAAAAATATTCGAAATTTTTATATAAAACTAGATACATATTTTTGAACATATAAATTTTGAATTAATAAAAAAAAAATTTTTTTTTTTTTAAATTTCACAGTGGCAAAAAAACTATCGAAATCTTTATTTTTTCCTTTCTCGACATTTTTTATTATAAATGCTCTGTAAAAACAAGCAGAATCAAAAAAAAATTTGAAAATATTAATTTTTCATCTAGCTATAGCCCAAAATAGGGTTGACCCCACTTGTAACCAATTACCACCTTTTTATATTAGAAAAAAGTCAGCGGATCACTTACCTTCTAGATATCTAATAAGCAAAAAACGTATAATAAAAAACTTATAAATTTTTTTTTTGAAAATGAGCAAGTTTATTAAAATGTAAATCTTAAATAACTTTTAAATTTGTTATATAACAAAATAACTATTTATAAATTTATAAATACTTTAATTGCTATTTATAAAAAATTTATAACAGTAAATTTATAACTAATTACCATAACTTAAGTAAGAAAATTAATTCTAAGTTTAATTATAGTATAAATAGCGCCTTAGTTTAAAATTATAATTAAAATAGTAAAAAGAATTTAAATTAATTAGTTGGTACCTGAATATTAAGATTAAAAAAGTAATTAATGCAATATCTCGCCAACCAAGTGAGTGAAATTTCCAGGTAACACCAGTCAAGCAAGATGGTGCAAACATATATGGAAATTCAGACTAACGTCGTTATGCAACTGCATTTAATCAAGGTGCTTTCGACATGTGATTACCAGCGGGGAATTAATAATTTTCACTGTATGTACCGTCTACAGTCTACAGATTACACATAACATTAATACATCCAGTTTACATAGTCGGGATACCGCTGGTGGTCGTCGCCATGTCACTCTCTCTCAATTCATTTAAGCATTTTTTGAAATGCTTTGAGCAAAAAGAAAACAGCGAAGGCTGGTCGCAGTTGCGACAAGCTGCCGCCAAATAAGAGCAACATTTTGAGCTTTCACGGCAGCAGGATGCCCATAGTTCTGGACCCGCTAATGAACAATTGTAGCAGTAGCAGTCACCTGAAAAATAATTCAAATTATTTATTATTTTAAATCATTTATTTATTTATTTATTTATTTATTTAGTAAATTTACGCCAATCAGCTTTATACAGTGATTAAAGTGAATATGCATACAAGAGAGAAGTCGTAAATTAGTAAAGATGGTAATAATAATAATGATGGAAGAATTACTAAATTTATAATAGTAAGTGAAAAGTAATAATAAAAATTTAATGATATTTAATGACATTAAAGTTAGCAGACACTAGAGAATTTTTAAATTTTATTTAACAAAAAAATGATTTTTAAAAAATTGGATTTTTAATTTTTTTTAATTTCTAAATGTCAATTTTTTTTTCCTAATTTTTTTTTGCCATAATTTATTTGTTAAAAAAAATTCTAAAAATGATTAAATATCTGCTAAATTTATTTTCATTGATATTTAAAATTAATTTAATTTAAATCAATTTGTGGCTTCGATTTTAACATTAAAGAGACATCGGAAATGAATGTTTGATGAGTTGGTCACATGATGAGGGTTTTTAGTTGTGCTTGAAAGGAATTTATGGGTCCAATGAAGAAGTCGATGTCTTGGTGAAGTCTGTTAAATTATAAAAATCTAAAGTGAGTAATTTTTTAAGTTTTAATTTAAAAAATTATTTTAATCACTATATTTTTTTAGGAGAATGTCAGTACTTATAATTGTAGATGGAAGATCCTGGAATTTAAAAATTTTTCCACCCAAAAAGGTGCAACCATACTCATGAATGATTATCAAAACACAAACTAGGCGTAAAGGAATGTGACATTAACACCTTCGTAATTACATAAATAGTTTTAATGTAAATAAAATCTCTAAGTATGCATTTATTTAATGAGAGCTGAATTTATCCGACAAAAGTTATTGTAGGAGTGGCTACTGTCAAGGACGGAAAACATTGTGACGCAGAAAGTCACGATTCTCATAATTGCAGGATGTTACATTTTTTGTTCCAATAAATGCCGGTCTATTGAATTTAATTCTATTGTTAAATGAATATAAATATAAATATAAATATAAATAAATAAATAATTTATTTTTACAGGTATGTAAGTTTTTGAAACAAAAGTTGAAAAATTGAAAGGTTGAAGGAAGAATATACAAATTACCGTCAGGACAGTCGACAGATCTTCTTGCTTCGGCTCTTCTACAATCAAGACCCTCGTCACCTTTGGCACATGTCACTGATTCAATAGAATTTTCTCCGAGGATTTCACCGACACGTTTAAATGCTCCGGGCTCTGTAAAAAGTTTTACCAGTTTTTCAAGCGTACTTTCTGTTTCTTTTTTAATAACATTGTCACAAATGCAATAGAGTAAGTTTATCCAAA
>JZSA01005401.1:0-47149 GCA_000956155.1 Cotesia vestalis | reverse complement strand
TTTTCATAATTTTTTTTTGCCATATTTTACTTGTTAAAAAAATTCTTAATATTATTAAATATCTGCTAAATTAATTTTCATTAAAATTAGTTGTCACTTAATAATTTTTTAATTTTATTTAACAAACAAATCTTTTCTGAAAAATTATTTTCAAAAAATTGCATTTATAATTTTAAAAAATTTCTAGATATCAATTCTTTTGTCATAATTTTTTTGTTAAAAAAAATAATTAAATATCTGCTAATTAAATATAATCTCATTAAAAATTAAAAATAAATATTATACACTAAAATTATGAGAAATTAGACCATTTTTATCATTTCTTAACGCGCTTTATTAATCCGACCTGTATGTATATGTAAGAAAATTTTTCAACGCCATTTTTACCTATTTTAAGACGTCTAATTAATTTAAGAATTTTTACAGGTAACTTCATATTATTGTAATTAATTTGTTAAAAAAATTTTTTTAATTGACAGCTGACCGCTAACTTCAGTATTTATTAATTAAAAACATTTTTACAATTTTCAGCTTGAAATTTGCATGCTACAAATGCTCGAGCGTTTATTTAAATTTATTACCTGTTTTATTCCAAGCTATCATAGCAGAAATCCAAATTTATTTCAAGAAGACTTCAACTCTATCTAGAAGAAACTATCCAAATTTATCAACAGAATCTTTCTTACCGATTATCTAATTGAATCTCTCTTCGATACCGGTGCCTTGTTAATACTGTACAATAATAGTATTCACTATACACAAGCGGGAAAAAAAAAAGAAAATTATCATTAATGATAATTATTTCATGGTTATGTTCACTACTCCATCATTATTAATTCTGACATCAACAAAAAAGTTAATATCTAAATTTACTAAAATTATAAAAAATCATTGAAATTAAAAAAAAAAAAAAAACAGTAAGTTGAAAATTTTTAAATGTACTTTATCAATTTATAACTTGAAATTTATTATAAAAATTAATAAATAATTTTAGAATCTCCATTAATTTTGTTTATCCATATAATGAGTCAGCAATAAAAGCTACAAAAATTTAATTTTTATTTCTAGATTCTAGTAATTACGTTCACGCTTTAAAACTTGAGTAAGTTCGATAAATTTTCTGCAAGATTAACCATGGATTCATTGAATAACACAGGAACATTTGGTAAATTAAATTTAATGAAACTATCCGAACAATAAATAATTTTGATTTTTTTTTTAATTTATTTAGAAGCTGAAGAAATAAAAATTCCAGTGCCATGGGGTCATATCAGTGGTAAGTGTCAGGAATTAATATTAATTAAAATCAATACCAGTTACTCAGGTTAGTCTTACTGGCACATTTAGGAAAATTATGGGGTCCAAAAAATGTACAACCTATCGTGGCATTGCACGGTTGGCAAGATAATGCCGGCACTTTTGATAAACTAGCACCAATACTTGCACAGCAATATGCAATTCTAAGTATTGATCTTCCTGGCCACGGTTTTTCATCTCACCTCAATAAAGGATCTTTTTATTATGTATTTTGGGATGGAGTTGTACTTGTTCGTAGAATTGTTAAACATTTCAATTGGAGCAAGGTCAGCAGAAGTAGTAAATGATTTAAATTATTAGATATTAGCAAGCTAACTAAAGTTATTATAAATTAGATCATTAGTGGTAACGCTTCTGCACTAGAGGGGATAAAATTTAGATTTATTTATTTTTATGACAAGGCAAATTAGCAAAATTAAATTACAAATTAAAGGATACGGTGATTTTCTTAATCTAACTTATGCTAGGTGTTTGGTATAAGAGTTTATTAAATAGTTTAAGAGTTTGAGTTCACTGAAAGTACATTAAATAAGCATGACATTGGTATAATACATATGAATAATTTTTTGGTATTGGTCAGTAATGAGTAGGGCCAGGAATTTGGTTTTCTTAAAACAAAGAGAAAAAAGATGCGCGTGACGAATTGATTTGATTGGCTGCAACAAATTTGACGTTTATTTGTTTTTTGAAATCGAGTGAAGCTATCAGTAGAGAAAAAAAAATCTAGATTAAATTATAAAACATAAGCATGAATGTATTCAATCCGGATTGATTATGCTGTACATCAAAGTTACGAATCAAAATTTATAGAAAAATTTGCTTAACAGGTTGGGATAGGTTTAAGGCTCGCGTGGGCATACTTTAATTTGTCTTGAAATTTTGTCTTAAAATTGTTTTGAAATTTTGTCTTAAAGTTTTGATTTTTTACCATTTAATTTTTATAAAAATATACAATTTTTTAGAAAATTTTAATTTTACATTCATGCGTATGTTTTATAATTTAATCTAGTTTTTTTTTTCTCTATTGATAGCTTCACTCGATTGCAAAAAACAAATAAACGTTAAATTTGTTGCAGCCAATCAAATTAATTCGTTACGCCCATCTTCTTTCTTTTTTTTTTAAGAAAACTTAATTCCTGGCCCTAGTAATGAGTAATTAACAATTTACAAATTAATAATTAATAAACAATAATGATTAGTTAAAATTTAAAAATTTATAACAATTTAAAATTACACAAATTAATACCAAATAATCTTTATATTATAAATATTTTAGTCACCTAATATAGAGTTGATTCAGAAATTTGGATCTAAGATTTAAGAAATTAATGAGAAAATTCAAAAATTAAAGCTCATACATCTAAATTAAATAAATAATCATTCAATTTATTTAAAAAAATTTCAATATTACTTGCATATATAATTTCCGATGGTAGTTCTTCCCATAACCGAATTAATGTAACTACAAATGAATATTCAAAAGAAGTTGTTACAAATTTTGACATTTGGAATTTCACATTATTTTTCTTGAGTAGTTAATCTAATGGGCTTTATTATTTTTTTTAATATCAAATCAATCAAAATACTTGTTATTGTTTATATTACGTACATGTTAAAATTCAAATTTGATGAAATATTGAAAGTTAACGAAGAAATTAATATCAAAAGTATTTTAATTTTGATACTTAAATCGTACTTGAAAAAATAATAAATATTATTAAATAAAAAAAAATTATAGGAAAATGGTGGGGCCCAAAAAACATCCAACCGATTGTAACATTACATGGACGTCAGGATAATGCAGGAAGTTTTGATCGGTTAATACCGATGATTAGCAATGAAATATCATTTCTCTGTCTGGATTTGCCCGGTCATGGCTTTTCCTCGCATCTTCACAAAGGACAATATTACTTTGTTTACTGGGATGGACTTATGCTATTACGCAGAGTCGCCAGGCATTTCCAGTGGAGTAAGGTTAATTATTTTGATTTAATAATTATTAAATCTTCTGCTTTAACAGCCGATCCCCTCTTTTTATCGCGTTGTACTCACTGCAAGAAACGGTACTATCCTTGTTGCACCCACGATTATAAAGCTTTTGCATTTTTATGTTTTTCTTTTGAACAAATGAGAATTTCTAAAAAAAACGCTCTGCTACGAAATAGATAATTAAAAAATCTATTACGTATAGCAAAGCGTTTTTTTTTTCAAAGTTCTTTTTTGTCTAGAAGAGAAATATAAAGCTGCAATCGTAGGGACCAGCTGTTAAGAACATTGCTATACATTTTACAAGACAAAAAAAAACGAATGCATTATATCTGCACGTCCTTTTTCTCTATTTTTATTAATACGTAAACACTTTAACAAATTAACAAATTAATATTATAAATTATTCAATTTACACTGGAGAGTTTTTTAAAAATGATAAAATTTTTTTTTCACATAATTGAAATAACTTAATAAAAATAATGATGATGTTTAACAGATAAAATTACTTGGGCATTCTCTGGGTGGTGCTATTGGATTTCTCTATGCAGCATCTTATCCAGATGAAGTTGATCTTCTGATAAGTCTTGACATTGCCAGTCCAACTGTAAAAACTATTGATAAAGTTGTCGCTTTAACAAAAGATAATGTTGATAAATTTCTCAAGTATGAACAACTCACGAAAGAGTCGACACCAACTTACAATTATGATGAAATGCTCGATATTGTCATGGATGCTTATGGTGGTTCTATCACTCGAGAGAGTGCAGAAATTTTAATGCGACGTGGTACAGAGCCATCCTCGACTCCTGGCAAACATTTATTTACTCGCGATCCGCGATTAAAGGTAATTTTTTCACTTTTTTTTTTCTACACATTGTTATTAATTATTTTTTTTATTAATTATCTTTTAATTAATTAATTAATTTTATTATTAATTATTTTTTATTAATTATCTTTTAATTAATTATTTTTTAATTAATTAATTAATTTTGTTATTAATTATTTTATTTAGGTATCACTTCTTGGTATGCTTTCAATTGACCTCACCTCCGCATACGCACAACAAATAAAATGTGCATATTTGAATATCCGCGCTGTACCAGGCCTTAAGTTTGATTATCCTGAACATTATCAAGAAATTATGGATATTATTAAGAACAAAGCGAAAATATTTGAGTATCATGAAGTTCAGGGAAGTCACCATGTTCATCTCAACGAACCTGAAAAAATCGCACCAATTATTAATAACTTTTTAAAAACTATAAATGAATGAATTTAGCCATCATAAAATTTTATTTTAATATTGAATCAAAATTAGTTAAAATTTTAAATTAATTATTCCACTGTAGTAGTAAAAATTTTCAGTATTTACTGGTTAAAAAGTTTTAATTAAATAGTAAATATTTCTACAAATAATAGCAATTAAATTAAAACTTTACATAGTACAATTTATAGCTAATTAAGTAACAAAAAAAGTAGATAATTAATTGTTGAAACTTATTTAATTTTTAGTAGTAGACAAAAGTAAAATTGAATTAAAAATAAATAATGAAAGTATATAATCTTGTAACACATTAATAATATTTCTAAAAAATTTAACGATACCGAACTTGAATACTTTGAAAATTATATTTAATTATAAAATTTAAACTCAGGAATAAATCAGTATGTAATAAGAACGATAAAGTTTACTTTATAATTATAATAATTTATTAATCAAAGGAAAGTAAACAATTTGATGTAATATCTTATTTCGACAATGTATAAAAATAAAATTTTGTTTTTTCAATAATAAAATTTAGATATTTATTTTTCAGTAGATTTAAGCACTATTAATTTTACTAAAAATTAAATATAGTAGTATTCACTTGATGACTGATTGAGACTAAAGATAAATTTAGCGTTAAAATATTTAAAAATGTTAGTAGTAATGCTTGAAGGAATGTTATAAACATATGAGTTATCGAGTATTATGCAATGATATTAAAGAATGGCCTAGAAAAAAATATCGATATTCCTATCATTTACATTTAAGTGTTTTTCCTATAAACATTTTTCAACAGCAGCTACCTACTGTTAATTCACGTTTTACTTTACTATTAAAACAGTTGAGAAAGAAAACGACAATGTTGAATAAAGCAATGAAGAATCTGGTGACTATTTGAACAGATGATTTAATAAAAAAAAAAAAAAAAAAAAAAAAAAAAAAAAAAAAAGTAAGTAAGAAATACTAAAAATAAAAAAAAATTCAATTTTTGTATTTAGTATTTGATCAGCTGTATAGTAATTTATGTACAAAATATTTAAATTAATTCTTATCCAGTTAGATTTTTTTTTTTGTTCAATTTCTGTCTAAGAGTTGTTAAATTCAGTTATCATTTAGTCTTCATCCAAGGTATGTTAGATAAATAAAGTCTTTTGAAATTAAAACGTCGCGAATTTAGTATCTAGTAGTAAAAATGACAAAGTTAATATTTCTAAATGATATAAGTTTCGCTTTCGACTTATCAGAATAGCTTTAAAACGTGACGCCGGTATCGTGAAGACACGTAGTTGGAAAAAAATAGAGAGTCATGCGTAATTGCCAGTGGTGATAGAGATATTGGAAGGTATATCCGTTGGGACATTAATGTGAACGTGTCACTTTGGTCTTGCACCTACAATTGATCAGTGTCTATCGAATTTGTCCACTTAGTTCTTTCTTGGATCTTTCAGAGTAAGTTCAGTAAGATCTATTTTTACTTCCTTTAATCTTCATTTAAAATATCATTATTAGTTACACCAAATAATATTCAATTGCTTAATTAATTTTTACTTTAAATATATATTTATATTCAAAGATATTTCTTCATTCTTTGTAAGTAATAATTCACTTCATGCAAAAGCTTTATAAGAAGCTTTTCTATGCACTCAGTTTTTTGTATTTTTTATTTTACTAATTTGTGTTTTTTTTTTTTCTTTTAAAATTTACAATTTTAGGTCCGTACAAATGAATTTAAATGGAATCTATTAGAATATTTCTTCCACAATTGTGCTCATCAGGAAATCCATATCAGAGATTTTATTTTAAATAATGATAGAAAAATGTTTTTTTTTTTTTGTTAATCTGATGCATCGATCCGGACGATCAACAAACTTTTTATTAATGTAGTTTGTTCGTTCGGCTCGAGTTATTGGATTTACTAATCATCTATTTCTTTGATCAGTTCAACAATTACTGGCTAAAAATTTACGATACAATGCTGCACGCTCACGGAATTCTTGATCAGTTGGAGTAAATGATGTGAGTGTTCGCAAACGTGCTCTCGACATTTCCAATTTCTAGAAAATAAAAAATTTATTATTTAATTATGCAATTTTTTGTGATATATTATTAGTTAGTTGTAAAATAAAAAAAAAAAACCTAATTCAAATAATTAAAAAGTTTTGATTAGATAAGGTAAAAACAATAATTTTTTTAAGTAGGAAAAAATATCATGACAATAGAATATTTTACATCAAAATTAAGCGCTAAATTTCTCCAAACGTCGAAGACTATAAAATTGGTGCTTTTATCTTACTTAATTAATTTAATAAGCCAAAAAAATTAATATTTCATAAAAAGTACAATAGCATTGCATTTTTTTTTCTTTTTAATTATTTGAATTATAATTTTTTAATCTCTGGCAATTAAAAAAATTTTTCTATTAAAAATCTAGAATTTTTGTTAAGTAAAATATTTTATTATTAGTCAGAAAAATTAAAAAAAAAAAACTTTAAAATCTTATTTTGTAATTTGATATTTATCTTTGATATTTTAGGTCATCCTTAATAGATATGTATTAATAATTAATAAAATTAAAAAAAACTATGATTATTAATTATCATTAATTTACAAAAAAGTTAATGAAATAAATTTTTATCATTTAGAATACATGTATATTATACTGAATTAAATTCAGAGATTTTGTAAAAAGCAAAAAATAATAAAATGAAATAAAAAAAAAAAAAAAACTTAACGAGTAGTGATAATCGATAAAAATAATTTAATGTAGTGTATTAGATTCTCAATATAATTCTAATTGCTTACTTTTAATAGCTGTTGATTACGATTCCATGCTTCTTCATTATTTATATAAAGTAATCGTTTAGGAGTTTGAATTCTTTGTAAATTTAGATGATTATTTTTTTCACTTTCAATTTTACTGTAATAAAAATTATAAATATAATCAATTAATAACTAAAATAAATGAAATTTTTACAACAAATAAATAGTACTAATAATTAAACAATTATTTTCAAATAGTCATTAGTGATAAAAGCTAATTTATAACATGGTTTCCAAATATTTTATCACTTACTTACGTAGAATTGTTATAAAAATAAATTATTTAAAAACTAAAAAATACTATTTAATAAATTACCATTTTTTTAATTGCTCTTCTAAATTTTTTTCTTCACTCTGAAATTTGTTAATAACTGCGTTAATCTCACAATTTATCGGCTGCATTTTTAAGATTATTAAAAAAAATTCCATTTATATAGCTGCAGGGCAAAGTTTTGAATTTCGTAACTATAGTAACGTTATTGATTTTTTTCTTATCATTCAGACTAAGTAAAGACAAAAGAATTATAAAGAATTTTGTAATAAGTTTTACTTATTTTTTGTTAGTTAATTACATATTAAACAAATACGTGGAAATTATATAAATATATTTATACATTGTATATATTACTATATGATATTTTGAATTTATTGAGCCTATTTTTACAAAATAAATAGAGCATACCCTTTGCACCATCGCGCTAAAAACATGCAATAAAACAGAATTCATATTTTTACGTTTCCGGAGTCGGTGATTTTGGCTGTAAAAAAAAAAAAAAAACCATTATATAAATATGAGTAGGTAAAGAACGTCCTAGAAGTTCCAATAACCTGTTTTTATTTAATAATTTATGTTCATCATCTAAAATAAAAAAAAAAAGATAATTCTATTAAAAAACAATTAGTGTTTCAACAGAACAAATAAATTTTTTATAGATAATATCTCCATTACAAAATAAAAAAATAATTACCCATCGGCACTGATAGTGATAAAGTTGGTAAAGCAACGAATCCAGCGACTAATGGCCTTAAAATCCATTCGATTTTTTTTTTATTTTTCGGCCTGACACAAATATCAATTTGTTTTTGACCAGCAAACATAAATGCATCACTAGACTCCATAGTTAGTCGTAGTGTAAAAAGGTAATCAGAATGATTTTTAATAAAATAAGAAACACAAAGAGGAGTTTGAACCCAACCTTGAGCAGGTAATTTAGCTTCAAGTCCAACAACAGCATCTTCGACCCAAACTGGTGACAATGTTACACTGATACTTGTTTCAATAGCAATATCTTGATTATCACGTT
Organism: Cotesia vestalis; assembly: GCA_000956155.1. Taxonomy (NCBI): domain Eukaryota; kingdom Metazoa; phylum Arthropoda; class Insecta; order Hymenoptera; family Braconidae; genus Cotesia; species Cotesia vestalis. The sequence goes on along the minus strand of JZSA01005401.1, from coordinate 38,452 downwards.
GCCATTTAATTGTATAAACTCCAGTAGATGTTGGTTGTTCGCTTCCAGCTTTAGGTATTAAGCAATAAATATCAGTAGCAGTTTCTCCATCATGTAAAGTCATATCCTTAAGAATACTATCTTTCTCATCATCTTTTCTTGCTACAGAATTACCAAGTTCTACAGAAGTATCCAAAATACGTATTGGCCAAGGCGATGTGCAGATAATGTGCGGCATAACAATAAATGGTTCATTCACAAAAGCTTTTGTCAGGGGTTCAAATAATTGAGTATAGAATTGCGTTGTCACGTCAAATGGTTTAACAATTGACAAAGAATATGTAATTTCTTTACTACGTTCAATTTGATCGCCAGTTACATAATCAATTTTAATAATAAAATTTCGTGTGGTCACTTGATGAGATCTTACATAAATTATTTGTTCGATTGGATTTTCATTATTCAGTAATTCAAATTTAAGCGCTATTGAATTTTGTTTATCAGACATGTCAAGTGATAGCTCAGTCGTTCGATCACTTGAATTATCAACAATTACTTGTTTCATATTAATTTGAATATTGGTAATATTTTGGTGACATGACAGAAATAATTTAACAGGTAGCCATTCATTTATCAGTGCCGGTACCTACGAATCAACTGAAATATTTAGGCTAGATTCTTCTAATTTTATTTCAGCAGTTGTAATAGGTCGCATTGTTTCAAAAGTTCGACTGCGAAGCTGTTTAATTTCCGGATGATGTCTATCTTGTGCAGCAATATCAGTTCCAGTAGCCGGGAATTTCATAACAATACAAAAATTATTTTCATTTCCTAAATAAAGTGATACAGCACTTATTCGAATTTCACTGTCGTCTGAATTTTGTCTTGCTGGTATTTCACAAATGTATTTTTTAGTTTCTTTGGCATCGAAACATAGACTAGAATCAGCAGTAACTTTAACAGCAAACTCTGAGTTAAAACTTTCAACAGTAACAAGAATTTTAGAAAATTCTATTTTACCTTCATACAAATTTCGTACAAATACATTAACAATTATAGGATTACCAACTACGTAACTTGACGCTGAAAATGATGCTTTAACATTTACAAATGAGGATAAATTATTGTCATCAATAGTAAATAGATGATTGTCTAAGCGATTTAATTCCAAATTCCATTTATCAATAGCTAATTTTTTAACATCTTTAGGAAGATCATAGTCACATTCAGGAGGGCTTCTAGAAATAATTTTAATGATATTATTATAGATAACAGCTCTATTTTCTTCAGTAAATGTTGTAGAAGGTCCTAAAGCTTCAACTGCCAATGTAATATAATCTTGAATACTAGTTGACAAATAAGCAGCTCGTAAGGCATTTTTTAACAAATCAGTAAGTAGAACAGGCCAACGTTCAGTGCGATATTCCCAAAGCATATGCATAAGTAATGTTAAAACTTTACCATAATCCCGTGAATTATAATATTCGGCGGCCATTTGGACTACAAGTAGCCGACGCATTCGAGGACATCGATATATTTTAAATTGCGATATCGCATTCCCTAATAAACCAATAATTACCAATGAATGATTAAAATTTTTCTCTCGGAACTTGAGTGCTACAATTGCAGCTGCTTCGCGTGCAGCGTCTGTAGGCTCAGCACCGTGTTTACCAGGCCTCCAAGGTCTCTGGCCATAAAATTCAAGCTTTGCTTCATCAACAAGTGGATCTGGTGTCGGCTGCTCTTGTATGTTGCTGCATAATTCCTTGCAGGCTGATTGACGTAAACTTGCATGCTGAGCTGCAAGTTGAAAATAATAACCGGGATGTTGTGTTTGTACTGGAGGAAGTCCTTGTCTAATAGCTTCATCAAATAACTCAGCAAATGTTGAATATTGACTGGCCATCCATGCATGATGCTCGAAGATTATGTCTTCAGGACCTGTACGAGATCTAAATCTATCAATGTGAGCTCTAAATTGAGAAATAGCATCACGTGGTTGATTTAATGAAAACATAAGTCTACATAATTTATAATTAATAAAACTTGCGACTGTTTTTATCTCAAAAGTATTTGCATCAACCATACGTATTTCTAATAAATTATTATAAGCATGTTGATAATGTTTCAATGCTACGTGCTTTTCTTGTTTCATTTCATTTAAAAATCCCATTTTATATTGATGACGTACAAATAAATATTGATGAGATGTTTTACTCAATTGTTCACGGTGTCCTTTTACGACACGATAATGGTGATGATAAAAAGTCAATGACGATTCGTAAAATGCGTTTTCTAATCTTGATGTATAACCAAATAGGTGATCTCCGTGAGGTAAAATATATAAAGATTTTCCTCCAACCTCACAAGCTGAACAGAGCGCAGTTGCACGCTCACTTGCCGTCATGTCTTCAGTACCTTGAGGAGGTGAAGGTGTAATTTGAATTAAAACTACAGCTATTTTTGTTGAACGACCCTCCAGAGAACTACGTAATGATTGAACTCGAGATGCACACTCCATTTTTTTTTCATTCCACATAGGATCGTTCCAATCTAAATCGTAAAAAAAAACAACAACTGATGGTACCTCGTTCAGATATTTATTCATCCAATTTCGTTTTAATATTCCTTTTGGGATATACCATTCATAAGAATTCCTTTTAGGTTTTGCTGTTGGAAATTCATGCTGCGGTGACAGTAATTTAAATTGTATTGCTAATCCATCGGGACGACGATTGTTATTGAATGAATCCCATATTGACCGGTGCATCGAATTTGTTAGGTCTAAACCACTTAGGCCTATTAATGCTTGTGGTTTTGCCACTAGCTCACTTGGTACATCTGACATTGTTATAACCTAAAATATAAATAGACTTAGATTTTTTTTTTATTCTTAAAACATAAATTTTATTATTAATTATTATTGGTATTATTATTGTATTCAACAAACCTTTTATACTCAATTATTGTTGTTAAAAAATTAACCACAGTTCTAGAATATTTTATTGTGTAAAGTTTATTTTATTGCACATCTTAATCTTAAAAAACTTAAAAAACTTGTTTGACAGTTTATAGGCTGGACATTACAAATATTATTAAATATGTTTCGATAGTCGATACTAAATTTATCGAACAGAGCAATCAACAATCGACTTTCGAATATTCGATAGATTAAGTTTTTATTTTTAAATTTGCCACCAGAGGCCGCCTCTGATGCCCGCCAAGAATAAAAATTGAATGACATTAAATATGGAGACTATACATTAATGTTATGATGTATAGTTTCCATAACATTAAAGTTAGCTGTCACTTGATAATTTTTTAATTTTATTTAACGAAAAAATTTGATGTCATTAAATTTAGCAGTCAGTTGAATATTTTTTAATTTCATTCAACAAAAAAATTATTTATAAAAAATTGGATTTTTAATTTTTTAAAATTTTCTACATGTCAATTTTTTTTTTCTACTTTTTTTTTGCCATCATTTATTTGTTAAAAAAAATTTTCAAGATTATATTAAATATCTGGTAAATTAATTTTAATAAAAGTTTTTTCTAAAAAATTATTTTTAAAAAATTGCATTTTTAATTTACTGAAATTTCTAAATATCCATTTTTTTTCTTTTTTTTATGCAGCAATTTGTTTATTATAAAAATTATTAAATATCGGCTAAATTAATTTTCATAAAAATTGTCAGTAGAAAATGACAGCTGTTTATAATAATAAAGTTAATAAGAATAAAGTTAGCCGACATTGTTAATTTTTTGAGTTTTTTTTTTTAATTATTAAATTAGAACTAAATAAAATTTTAAAAAAATTGCACGTATAGTTTTTCAATTTTTTTACAAATGAAAATTTTTTTTTATTTTTTTGTAATAATTTTTTCAATAAAAAAAAATTCTTAAAATTTTTAGATGTTAGCTAACTTAATTTTTATCAGCTGTTTGCTTTCTTTTTTTTATTTTGGATCGAAAAGTCAAGCATTGTACACAAAAAATTTAAATATATTGAGTAAACAATAATATTTACCAGGTTTAACATGACTTTTCCTTGAAAAAATTATTAACAGCCACTTTAAATAAAAAATAACACTTTTTTTTATCAGCTGACCTAAAAAACTTGTCATTGAATTTCTATTGTGTATTGTTCTGGTTTTATTTGATTACCAATAACTTTTAATAGAGAAAGCTATTAAAATTACTCATTACTCATTACACAACATTAAATGATTTCAATTCTGAGAAAATAAAATTTTTAGAAGTATTTAAGATAATTAAAAAAACTTCGATGAAAATTAAGTTAGCCGACATTTAAAAATTTTAATAATTTATTTTATTGAAAAATTATTTAAACAAAAAATTTTAAAGGTTGAAAATCTTAAAAATTACACATGCAATTTAAAAAAAAATTTTTTTTGTTATAATTTAATTATTAAAAAAAAATTAAAAACGTCGGCTAACTTTATTATTATAAACCTTCGTTTGAAATATCTGACATATCTATTAAATTTTATAAAATTTAATACATTTTTTTTTTTTTTATAGAATGGAAAAATAGTAAAAACAAAGTCTAGAGTTCATTTGGTTTGAAATATTCTTTTTTTATATTTTTAGCATTGAACAAGTTTGTACATTATAAAATCTTAAATAATTTTGTAATCAATGCATGATAAAAAAGAAAAAAAAAACAAATAGCCTATTAATAAATATAGATGCATGTATTTTGAAAATCACATTCCAATTTTCAAAGACACTACTGATAAATTTAGCTAATAAATATTTACGTATTAAAATACAAAAGACAATAAATAAAATATTTAAAATTACATTGTTTAAAAATTATTCATAAAGTCTTCATATTAATATTGAGAAATATTTTATATCAATATTATTTCAAGTCTCATAAAGTTATTTTAATTTCTTCAATTGTAGATATAAGATTATCAATTCCCAGAAGAAAACCTTCTTCATGATTTCCTTCCTTCCAGGGTTTTCGATGAGACAGCTCCTTTCCATTAGGCACTTTGTATGTTTTGGCAAAATCAATTAACCATACTCCTATTTTTTTTTCGTCATAAATAATAAAAATACTGCTTCCAATAACCTGTAAGTATTATTTTAAATTAATTAATAATTCATTAAAAATTAACAAATTTTTTAATTTATCCATTCGAAACGATATTTTTAAATTTATAATTAAATATCATAAATAGATGACAAAAAAATATATTTATTTTTGTTTCGAAAAAATAAATTTGTATACAGAAAAAAATAAACTGTAATAAATAATAGTCTATTTGTAGTAAGTAATGATCAATTGTTAAAAATTACCATTTCAAACAGTAAAATCGTGATTTTAATAATCACTATGTAATATTTATCATTTAAATGCTACAAAGTCAAATATTTACATTTGTGCCACCCCAATGTCCGCTTTACTGTTTCAAATTATAAAAATTAACCGGAATCCGAGTGAATTTTACAGTTTACTTTTTTCCGTGTATGTATCAATAAAATAAATAAAATTACCTCATGTGTTTTAAAGTAAGAAGAAGCTTCAATTCGTGACCTCATGTCTTTTAGCTGTTCTAGTAACTTTTCATAAGTGATACTATATCTTCCCAAAAAAAGCTTCAATGTTTCTACAACAGCTACATGTTCTTTTATTTTCTTAAGATCTGTAATAGGCGGAGCTCCAGGTAATTTCATAGCTTCAATTCTAAATCCATGACTACAAGTAGAACTCTGTTGCTCTCTAAACTGCATGTATCTGAGTTTAGTTACTGCTTGATTTTCATGTTCAAAATTAGTTGGCGCATTTGGATCAACGCTTATCATTTTTTTATACAAATCAGTTCTTGCAACATTATTTGATACTTCTGATTCTAAAAAGGTCCGAGTACCAAGTTTAATGTCAATTACAGAAGGATCAGTAAAACCAAAAAGCAAATCTTGAAGTTCAATAAATGTGTCGCCTTTGTATTCTACTTCTCTGTAGTACTTTGGTATAAAATCTCGTATTAGAGCATCTTTAGATAATTCTTCATAGACTGCACGTTCTGTATTTTCAGTGCCACCAGTTCGACGTTTCCATACAGTTCCAGGACCCGCTGGTGCCAGTCCATCAGGATGACCCGACAGTTGAAACCATGACTTTAGCCGGTTTTTTAATAAAATATCGCTTGCTGGTGCGATTAAATCTAGAGCATTCTAAAACAAAAATACAAAAATTAATGTAATACAATTACTAATTTAAATATAAACTACACAGAGTTTTTTATGATAATAAAATTAGCCGATGTTAAGTAATTTTTATTTTTTTTCCGACAATTAAATTACAAGTAAAAAAATACTTTAAAAAAATTGCATAGATAATTTTTCAAATTTTCTAAATGTGCATTTTTTTTTCAATTTTTTTATAATAATTTTTTCAATAAAAAAAAATTATAAAAATATTGGCTAACTTTATTTTCATGAGTTTTTTTAATTAATTTTTTTAAATTAGTGTTATTTAATTTAAAATAATTTCTATTGGTGTATATTTCCGATAGGCGAAGGTTGATTAATAAATAAATATTAATTTTATTGCAAAAGCCCTGATGCGTTTTTATCTAGAGTGTAAAGATCAATACAATGCTAAACAAACTAGAACTAGATTTAATTCGATATTTCTTCCTAAAATTAAAAAAAGGATTAGCGTAAAGAACGCTTACTATGTTGCAATAAAATATTTTAACCTTCTACTTAATAATCTTAAGACATTAAATTATAGTAAAAAAACGCTAAACTATAAGATAAAAGATTGGATTGAGAATCTGTCTTTTTTTCTCAAACTATTTATGCATTTTGTATTTTTTACATATATTTTTAAATTTTTTGTATAATAAATAAATGCCTGTATGCTAGAAAATAAATAAATAAATAATTATTGTTGGATCTTTAAAATATTTCTCTGTGTGAACATTATTGAAATAGAAAATGTTCTTACCAAAGCTAAAAATTTAAGCGAATGATCTTCTTCGGGCATAGTAGCATCTGACATAACAAGCGGAAAGTGTTCCATTTGTGAGTAATTAACATTAGGCAACGAAGAAGACAATGAATTTGTTTTAGTATCATCAATATAGCTCACGTCCATGTTGCATTTACTATCACGGTCATTTTTTTTCCATTGCCGAAACACAGAATAGCTCCTGCCTATTGAAGTATTTGAAGACTCATTTTTTACTCTTTGCTGATTCCGTGGGCTTTTTGTTGACTATAACAAAAAAAAAAAAATAATAATAATAAATTTATTTAATCAATTAATAACAATTTTTCATTCATCTTTTTAGAAATATTTTTTTATCGTTATTCAATCGTGTACGTCACTCATTTCATTTATTATGCGAAATCTTAACCTCCGTTTTTAAAATAATAAGCAAAAAATGAATTATTAATTTATTGTTTTTTGGTTTATTTATTCTTACCGAAAATTTAAAAACTTATTAATTTTATTGTAACAAAAGATACATTTTTAAGGTCAAAATTGTTTAAGAACAATCTGCATGTATTATGCTTCATGATATATACAATTATAATAAACAGATAAAAAATAGAGAAAAAAAAAAGATTTCTTGAATAGATCTTTAAACTTTAAACTACAAAAGTATCATAGCTGTAAAATTTTTATAATAAATTTTAATAAATTCTCTTTATTATATTTAAATAAATGACATTGAAGTTAACAGATAAAAAATTTTTTTTAGATATTTATAGCAATTAAATTATTATAAAAAAAATTAAATTAAAAAGTTTCACATGTAAAAATTAATAAAAATTACAAGTGAAAATTTTTTGAAGCATTTTTTTAACGACACTGAAGTTGAAAGATATTAAAAATTTTTTTATAATTTTATAATAATTAAATTATTAAAAAACAAATTAATTAAAAATTCTCACATGTGAAAAAATTAATAAAAATTTTTAGATGCATTTTTTTATTGTAATTAATTTGTTAAAAAAAAATTTTTTTAATTGACAGCTGACCGCTAACTTCAGTATTATTTTTTTTACTGTAATTTATTTATTAAAAAAATTAAAAAAATTAACAGCTGACTGCTAACTTCAGTATTATTTAAATAACTTTAAATTGAAAAAATAAATTATCGGGAAATCTGAATATTAATACATATAAATAAAGAATAAAATTAACATACATTTTCACAAATAAATTAAACAAATATCATAAATATAAATTAAAATCAATAAAATTATATATATGTTGATAATTTAAAATTATTCGACACACATCCTCATGAATTTGCGTCAAGACCTATATACATATAAAAGCTTAACGCTGAGTTTCCTATAACGGTTGTTATATATTTATAGGTTTTAAAAATTTTAATTATTATTACAATAAAATTAATAAAATCAATTAAATTATCCTAGTAATAATTTTTTAAAGCAATAATAAAATTTAAACCGTAATAGAAACGAGTTTTGTAAACAATTTAATTAATAAATGATAAGAATACAATAAATTAAACAACAATAAGTTCTTGACGTCTTAAAAAATTTTAAAAGATAACTAATTTAATTTTAATGAAGATAAAATTTAACAGTATTTGTTTGAGACATGTGAAAAGTGCGTGTCTTTTCGAACACACATTTAGTTGATTAATAATTTAATACCTTAGATAATCGGCTCTGTAATATTGTTTCATACTGATCCACTGCCTTTAAACACAGTCTTGGAGTAAAAGTTTCCATTCTAGACATTACACCACTGGACATTATTGATGGCTCCTTTATTTATTTTTCAACAATAACTATTATTCTCACGTATAAAATAAAACACTTCACTTATTGACTGTAAGTAAGATTAATAATTATTGATATTTTTTATTGTTAAATTTTAATTTATTCATGTGGTTATTATAAATTACAAATATTTTAAAATATTAAAATATTAACCACGTTTACAGGCTTTTGCTTCAATATTCTACTCAACTGAATGGAGTAGAGAAAAGGAACGTCATTATATTGGCTCTGAACGTACCCACTCCTCCATGCATTTCTTTCCCCACTAGGTAGATATATACATGCGTACTTACTTTTTAAGGATTAACACTTCAATATATTGTAATTGTTACTTTTAATTTTGTGTTACAACTTAAAACTATTATTGTATAGCTATGAACATTGAACTATGTCCGTACCTTAATAATCTTTTACTAAAAATTTTATTTACGTCACCGACAAAATTTCTTAATCTTTTAAGTTAATTAACAAAAAGAAAGAGATAATATTAAATTAGTTAAATTTTTATCTTTAATCTTGATTATTTACGGGAAATCTAATAAACGTATTTTTATTGGTGTTAAAAATCATTGTACTGTACTTTATATCAATCAATTTATTATTTTATCAAAGCTGTTGATAGTTTCTCAGTTGAGAGCAAGTGAACTTAATATTTATGTACTTAACTTAATATTTATGTACTTAATGAACTAAAATAATACCTAGACTTAAATTGGAACATCAGCGATAATGTGATAATCAAAATATTGACGACTTTAATATTCAAAGAAAGAAATATTAGTTTCATTAAAATAAAATTTTTAGCAAATTTTTTGTATAATATTTATAACACTGAAGTTGACAGATATAGAAAAATTTTTTTGGAATTTTATAGCAATTAAATTATTAAAAAAGAATTTTATTAAAAAGTTTCACATGTGAAAATTAAATTAAAATTACAAGTAAATATTTTTGGAAGAATTTTTCTATTGTAATTAATTTGTTAGAAAAATTTTTTAAATTGAGATATTATTAGTATTTTAATAATCTATTTTTAAGAAATTATTTATTATTATTATAGAAAAATATTTTTAAATTCCTTTATTAGAAAGTTGATGTGACGTTTTCTAATTGTCGCTTTTTGTTGCTATGGTGAACACTAAAGTAACTGTTACCATGACAATGGTAACCATAGCAATGATTAATGAAAATTAAGTTAGCCGAAATTTTGAAATTTTTTAAAATTTTTAATTGAAAAAATTTCATTTAAACAATTAAAAAAAAAATGGTCACATGTAAAAAAAATTGAAAAACTACAAGTGCAATTTTTTAGAAATATCTTTTTAATTGTAATTTAATTAATATAAAAAATAAAAAATTTTTAGACGTCTGCTAACTTCAGTGTTATAATGATTACCATAGCAACGGTTAAATATTAATGAGTAAAATTTGTAAAAATATTGATTAGTTAAATTGTCGATAATAAATATTTTGACAGAAGCGCGCAAAGCGCGTTCGATTTTCTAATATTATTAAAAAAGTAATTAGCTATGTAGAATTTAAAAAATTTTGATAATTCAAAGTTTTTATGTCCACTAGTTAATTTTTTAATAAAAAAAAAAAATATTTATCTAAAAAACTCACAAACATATTTATATAAAATTTTTTATTGTGTTTTCATAATATGCCTTCCTTTTATCTAAATGTTAAGAATGACAAGTAAAAATATCAATTTCATTCAAAAGTATTTTTTAAAAACTTAAATTATAGAATTAAAAAAAAAACTTCAATAACTTAATATCGATATCAGTAAATTGAATGAAACGAAAAATAATTCAATTTTTTTTTTTTTTAATTACAAAGAAACATATCTATTTGTTAAAATCTATTTCTGTTTTATTAAAATTATCATTATTTCCAAATGCTATCACATTGACGTACTTGTGATTCATACAATATCACTTTTATATTTATTATCGTTCTAAATTTAATTTCATTTATATACCCATAGTTTATAAAAGTACAACTGATTAAATTTATGATTTTTTACCTAAAATTTCTTAACAGAAAATAAATATTTACTGCAAAATTTTTGTAATCAGAATTAAATTTCTTCTTTTTACATTACGAGTAACAATAATTATTTTTGCATAGCAGATTTATTAATTGATAATAAATAATATTTTAATTTAACTAATACTTTAGTTTCATGTAAGCGTAAATTTAAAATCTTTAAGTTGTATTTATTGGACATTATAAATGTTATCAACCAGCTTACGTCAAACAAACGTTGTAATAATTGAGAATACGATAAATAATTGTTGTATTGATAAAAGCAATATAAATATATTTAATAGTATTTTTTCTAGAGTTTAATAGCTCTAATTAGTTCATTGTTAGAACACCGGCAAAATTTAAAGGTATTAAAAAAAAAGTACAAACAAAAAATACGTGACACCTCGAAAAAAAACGGCACAATTTTTATGAAAATAAATTCAGGAGATATTTAATAATTTTTAGAATTTTTTTTAACAAATAAATTATGGCAAAAAAAAATTGAGATTTAGAAATTAAAAAAAATTAAAAATCCAATTTTTTAAAAATCATTTTTTAGAACTCATTTTTTTGTTAAATAAAATTTAAAAATTCTCTAATGACTGCTAACTTTAATGTCATTAATTTTTTAATTTATTAATGAAAAAAAATTTTTTAATTTTTTAATGAAAAAAAAAATTTTTTAATTTGAGTTTAAATTCTATTTCAAGAAAAAAATTTTTATTAATTTTATTGCAACTTTCATTCTTTAAACATAAATTTAAAAAAATCTTTCGCTGAGAAAATTTCACACGATCAACTTTTTACAGTGATTGGATAAAAAATTCATAATCATAATAAAAATAATGTTAGCTAAATATGTAAAAAGAGTTTGTTGTGTAGTCAACAAACTGCGTTTAAGTAAAGAGAAAATATAATTGAGTGTAAGAGTAAAAGATGACAACAATGTTGGGTAACAAGCACGAGGGTTGCTACGGGGTGACTTGTTATTATTATTACCACTATTATTATTATTATTATTCTAATAATTATTATTGTTACAGAAGGGGAAAACTTTCTGGCCGGTAGTTTAACTAAAGAGGGAGAAAAACCGAAAGAAAAGAGTGCAAAGTTAACTCTACTCGATAGATCGGAGCCTCGTACTCGTGTACTCGTATCCAGCGCACCAGCATATATAATATATAATAGCCCAAGAAGACTGGAGGATAGTGGATGCTGGATGCTGGATAGTGGATGAAATGAAAGCAGATGAAAGAATGAATAGAGGATAGGAGCGGTTCGGAGCGAGATGAGAAGTGGATAGGTGCGCACGCGAAACAAGGTCGGGGAAAGAGTATTGGAGCTTCGCTGAGAGGAAAAGGTGCGCAAGTTAAGCAAAGAGGGACGCCGAAAAATAAATTTTTGGAACAAAATTAATTGTCAAAAAAAATTTTTAAATTGTCAAGTGACAGCTAACTTTAATGTCAAAAATAATTATTTGTTAACAAAAACAAAATTTTACTCCTTACAAGCATAAAAACAATACCTGATTAACTGTGTCTTGAAGTTGTGTCAAGCGGTCCGCCATTTTGAAAAAAACTATTTTCAAAAAATCTCACAATATTTATTTGTTTTTAACAATAAATATTTTATCAAAAATTCTTGCGTTTAATTAGTTACTATTGTTCAGATTAAGGTTATGTCACACAACAACTACTAACTGCATGGCAGCAACGCGTTCACTTCTCCCCGAGAGCTGTAACCGAGCACTTGCTGTAACTGAAACCACTAAATAAAATCAAGCTCTCTGATAATTATTATATATCACTTAAAAAAAGTCCATCTAACTAAAGTTGCTCCTTTCTTTAATTTAATCTAACAAATCTCATTATCAAAACTGAGTTAATAAACAATAATAAATTTAAATTGATCCCGCGTGACTAAAACTTACACTTCAGTCCAGAAGAGGCGCTACGAGCAATCTAGATGACAGTGAGACATTAAAAATTATTTAAAAATTTTATAATAATGCAATTTAATTAAAAAATTCTACATCTAAAAATTAACAAAAATTCCAAATGAAAATTTTTAGAAGCATTTTATTATTGCAATTGATTTGTTATTAAAATTTTTAAAATTGACAGCTGACGGCTAACTTCAGTATTATTTAAAAAAATTTAATTGTTTAGATTTTCCAGATTGGTCATGAAATAAATACGCTCATAGTTAACGATGAGTAACAAGAATTAACAATGGTACTTTCCTCAGGATTTTCCTCAGTGGTTTTTTTGTATTAAAAATATTCTAGAAAGAAATACAAATTTTTTTAATAAAATTACAGATAATTTTTAGTAAGAATTTAAATTGCAAATAATAATCTAATAATAAAAAAAATATATAATTTCAATACAATGCAACTTCTGTTCAATAATTCAAATGTAAGTAAAAAAATCTATAGAAAAACTAAAAGTTAATTGCATACATTGGATGGCTATCTCTGGAGATGAAAAAAATTATGACAAGTTTGATATTTCCTGCAGGCTTTATAAGAGATTTCTCGTGTCCCCGAGATTGGTGGCAGAATACGTGGCGGTTAGTTGCCACTCGTTCTCCCAGGCTCAACTCAACGCTTAAAGTTAACATTACACGGGCCCCTCGATTCTCGCCCGGTGGTATGGTATGCGCGGATACCAACTCGGAGGTCAGCATTGACGTAAATGCATTCGTCACGTGATCTCGACCAAGCACTAACACAATATTCTCCTCCAATACTTTTTTTTTCTCTTTTTAGATATATATATATATATATACATATAAAAAATCTGAACTCACAAGTATTAACAAACTACCTTGTATAGCAAGAAGAGGGGTCAGAAATAATAATATTGAGGTAAAAATCTGAGTATGAATAATATAAAAGACATCAGTAAGGTATCAGAGAAAGGAGATCACCCACACACTCATTGATGAGTACTCTATGTCCTCAATAAAAATTTTCTAGGCCTTCCGGGTACGCTCATCCTCACGCTTTAACTGAACCCTTGTTATCATGATAAGTATGAAAAGTAACATTTGCTATTTTATTGTTCAGTACATTTTTTTTTTTCCTCTATATTTTTTATTTTATTTCCCACATCAAAGTTTCAGAACACGAAAAAACAGCTAGACACACTTCTTCAAGCACGTGCTCAAGTTTATGATGAAGCACGCGGTCACAACTGATTAACTGAATTTATAAAGCCACGATTGTTCAATTAAACGCAACTCTTCTTCGACTTTGTTGACTTTTATGTATAAAAAGTCGTTTGAGTAAATTTGTAATGAATAATCGTTTGATATCAACACATTTTATTTGCTTTTTGTCGACTATTTTGCTGATAACGTTTTAAATATTACTTTTATCGGAAAAGCTTATAATAAATTGTGAAGGTATTGTAAAAATATTATTCAAAGTTTAAATTTAAAAATTATTAACTCTGCATTTCAAAATGTTTTATTAGTATTGTATTTTTGCTTAAATATGTCCTAGGATATATATATATATATATATATTACACTGAAAAAAAAAAAAAATTCTTGACTGGAGTGTAAATTTTCTTGGCTCAAAAAAAAATCGATTTTTTTTTTGATATTTTCAAAGCTTAACCTTTCAAGAATTAGTTCTACTGAACCGATTTACTTGAAATTTAGTGTGAGTCTTCTCAATACATGTCTCTATTGTACTAGCTATTATTATAACAAAAAAAAATTTTTACTATTTTTAAAGAATTCAGAAAGGTCCAAAAAAATTGAAAAAAATGTATCTTTTTTTCGGACATCCGTAATTTAGCAAAAAAAATTTTTTTTTCTATTTTTTCTCAGTTAATATAATAGCAACATTTATATAAATTAATAATCTTTTTTATTTTATTGTTTCAGATCATTAGAAAGCTTGCAATCGTGACAAGATTGGCGCGTCATTTTTTTTGCACCCCCCACTTCAACACCATATAACTTTTTCAGTTTTGTATTTTTTGACTTTTTTTAATTTTTTTTCTATTCTCAAAACATTAATAAACGCCTGTTAAAAAAATGGATAGTAATGAAGATTATTTTATCAGAATTAAAATAGTAAACTTTAAGCAATTGATTAAATTAAAAAATTAATTTTTATAATATTTAAAATAAATTGATAATTAAAATTTATTATTATTATCGATAATCATAAGTTACTTTGTTAATAAAATAAATATTAATTAATCAGTTATTAGCACCGCTCCAGGCGCTTAGGACTCTTATTATATATTGTAACATTCTTACTAAATCTTGGTCATTTTTTTCTTCTGGCTTAAGAGTTAATCGACCCAACACTTTTTGAATACTATTAGGTAGACCAGTACTTCTTGCAATTAATTTTCCTTTTTGACTATTTGCAATCAAAGACCACAACATCGAGCCTGCTATTCCAATTTCACATAAGCTCCCTGATTTAAATACTGTATGAAGAAGATTCATGAAGTCCACTGAAATAATATTGAATAATAATATAATTTATTGTTAAAAGATAAGTTATTCTTGATAAAAATTTTATTAATAATATTATTATATTTTCTTGAGATAATGAAAGATTTAAATCAAAAGAAAAATTACCTGAACAAAGAATACGTGGTCTGTTTGAGAAATTGAATAACAAGTTACGTAATGTTGATAGAGCTAAAATACGCGTTGCAGGTGTGTTGCATCTCGATAACTGTATTAAAACTTCCAGACCATCTACTGCCTGAAAAAAAAAATTTTATTTTAAATAAATAAACTCAAATGTAATGTAAAAAAATTTTTTTTTTATTTTCACGTGTTTACTCACTTTTGATACGGAAATTTGACCTTCTTCGAAAAATGTAAAATCTACGAGAAATTCTAAACAGTAAATTTCAATTAAAGGCCAAGGCTTAGCTCGTTTTGTACTTGATGGATGAATTTTAGTTAAAAATTGAAGAAGATTACTCTGGAAAAAAAAAAAAAAATGTTTTTTGTTATTTTCAGTAAAAATATTCAATAAATAATAATGATTTACTTATAAAAAATAATAAATCGGATATATTTAATGAATTACTTTGATAATGGAAACACGACAATCGTGAGCATGAACAGCATTTTTGAGTACGTGAAATGAAAATCGTAATCGTTGATTATTATAAGATTGCCCAGCTTTATCAATTTCTTTAGACACTAAGTGAACAATAATATGGATTAATGACACTGTGTTTGGAGTTTTTCTAGGTCCTGTACCAGGTAAAGTAGTTGTAAGTGTCAACGATTGTGCAGCTGAAAGTGAGTGATGAAAAAAAAAAAATAACGGTTAATGACATGGATGTATCATAATAAAATAGCGTACTACTTTGATAAAATAACTACCTTCCGGACAATTTGTCGTGTATGTAGCTAATAATTTTAACGACGACACAAGCGTTGAATCGTTGAGTGAAATCCACGCCCACAATTTGTGTAATATATCGGCAAGGCCTAATTTACTCAATGTGCATTTAACAGTTCCATTATTGTGTGCAAAATTCATTAGCAGTGTCACCACTCGATTTACGTCATTTAATAGTGGTTGAAGCTAAAAATATAAAAAATAAATTATTATTCATTTGTTAATTTAAAATTTAAAACCGTAGACAGTAACGCGTGATTTTATATTTTTCATACAACTAGTTTAATACATAAATATTTACTTTTTTTTTTTTTTTACTCAATAAATCATTGTATCTCATTCAAACTTATTTTTATTTTTAATTAATTTGTAAATACAACATTTAATTGTTGATATTTTTTTTTTTATTTTAAAATTAATTAAAATATTTATGACCTTCGTGTGTCATTCAATAAATTGTATAAATATATTTTTTTATTTAAAGTTTCATGTTTTGTACGTGAGGATACGCTCAAGTATACAAAAATTTATTACAATATATTTAAAACAACTTTTCAATTTCCTTCTAAGAATATTAAATATTTTGATATTGAAATAAAATTTTCATCCTAGTATTGTACTCATATATTTATATTTAATTTATAAAATGACACCAAGGCAAAAAAAGTGTTTGATCTGTATGAGCGAAATATTTAGCAAACATTTGTTTAATGGTTAAATAGATTAAACATTCTGTACAGTAAAAAAATTTACATCGCTATTTACACAAATTATGTTATTTGACATAGTATTGTATGTCATAATTATAATTATAATTATTACTATAAGATTTTAGTTTATTTGATTGAAAATATTAACGTGTTGATTTTTTAGAAAAAATCCTCCACTCAAAGTTAGTCAGTCTGGTGAATACTCATTCGGAATGAATAAATAACTCTAAATCATACACTGAAAAAAAAATTCTTGACTGGAGGGTAAATCTTCATAATAAGAAGTAATAACATAAATAAGAAATGACCTTGTATCTTGTGAACTATTGACATTTTTAAAGATACAAGCTCATCCCGACATTACACTCATCGAGACCTTTCATTTGAGTACCCACATCAATTTTTCATATATTTATATATATTATAAAGCAAAATTTTATTTATTTATAGTTCACAAGTCACCGCAGTCACATAGTGACTGCAAGTTTGCTGGTTATTATTATTATTATGAGATTCTCCAACATCAAAATAGTTAAAAAAAATTTAGCAGGCGCTTATTATATTAACTAACATATGACTAATTTTTTTACTTACTCGTTTATCGCGTTCCAGCTGAGTTCGATGAACATGATGAGGATGAAGATTAAGCTCATAATAAAGTTCTTTAAGAATTAATATGCAAGTTCCAGCTAAATTATCCTCCAAAGCAGTATTTTTAGCTTTATCAGAAACACATAGAAGGTTTGATAATGCAGCAATAATTAAATCCTTGTCTCTAGCTCTTTTGGTGTTTGTATTAGATTTAGCATAATTATGAGCAATCAGAAGATGTATAAGACTTTTACAAAGCTCTGATCCAATCGGAATACATTTTTGGGATTCATTTGAGTCAGTACATCCAACGTCATCACTGTTGTAATATGTTTTTGAATTCTTGCTCGAGGTCTTTAACGCGAGTTTGTTAACATCCGATAAAACCTCTCGTAAATTACTATCTGTTTGATGATTAATAGTATGTGTAAAGGTAGAATCCAATATTGCTCCTAATGACGGAATACCACATTTTATTTGATCCTCTCTTGCTATTTCTTGTGAAAGTAAGAAAGCAATACAAGCAACTCCGCTCATACGTAATTCAATGTCCGAATGATTTATCGCATTACATATTGATTTAATAATCATTTCTGGAGCTGCAATTTCAATAGCAGTTCGTAACGATTCTACATGTTGATTTTCTGTAAGCGAGAGTATACTTAAAAAATTAAAAACTTGTGTTGATAATTTATTATGTAAGTCAACAAGCTTTGAATTATCTTGATTTAAATTATTTTTATCTAAATAATTAAATAATAAATACAAAAAATCTGGTGAAAAATTAACAACTGTTGCAAAATTATTACAACTTTTAACACAATTGGTTAATAAAATACAAATATTTATATACATTTCGATAATATCATAACATTGACGAATGCTTTTGTATTTTATTTTATTTATCTTTGGAATAGATCCAAAACACCCAAGTAAATATTTATCCAACGAGTGTTCGTATATTTTATTAATAACATCACGTTCACCCACGTTTATTAAATTATTCAGGAATGTACAAACGGATGTTATGAGTGAAGGTGTAGATAAAAATTGCGGAAAATTATCACCGATTGAGTCTTTAACAGATAACATCAACAATTCATCGTGACAATTGTAAAATTGAAGGACACTCCTTGGGAATAATGATATTTTTGTTGATGCTTCACTATCATTATCATGTTTATTATTATTTTCATTATCATAATCATCATCGGCGTCGTCAATTAATTCAGAATCGAGTGTCATTGGTAAATAAATATTACTACAAAGTAAACTAATCTCATAATAAACATTCATTTGTTCAATGTAAATGAGAATAACATTAGATCGTAGAGAATCTATGTATTTAAATGATGAATTTGCACTATTTTTAATTAAATTGCTCATTATAATGCACGCATATTCTCTCACAATACTGGATTCTTCATGATTTATTATAAATTTTAATAGTGTTTGGCACAACTCACTCGGTGCCATTGCAAGTCCATTAACAAGCTGCTGAGCAATATGTGGCGCTTTAACCAATCCTGCAAGAAGTTGTAATGCCGATGCGCGAACCAAAGGATCACGATTTTTCCAAAGAGTTGGAAGCCAACTCAAAGTTTTGCCCTCTCCAAACCAATAATTTGTCCAATTTATTTTAGATAAATTTGTTTGCATATGATGAAGTAAATGATTCAAACAAATAATTGAATTTCTTGTTATTGATAAGCCCATAAAGCTGACTGCTCCATTACCGTGAAAAGAAATAATTAATTCAATTAATGCATCACCTGAAGACAATAATAAATCTGTGCTGCAATTATAGTGAGATTTACTTGTTAAATACGTCAAACACGTTAATAGCCAATCTAAATAAACGAGATTGTAAAAGTGTTGCTGGTCACTTGAACATAAATTAGTAATAACAAGTTCAATATAATCATTCCACATGTCTGAGGATGAGTCTTGTGGCTGTTGAAGTTTTTCTAGGCTTGAGCAGGATCGCACAAGCTTCAATACTGATTGATGAACGTCTTGATTATGTGTATCAAGACTTTGTAGAAGATCTGCTAATGATTTGGTTATATTTTTTAATGTTTTAGACAGCCATCCGATTACCTCTGGATCATGAGTGACATTGATATGAATGTAGAGAAAGTTTAGTACGTCAACAAATAAATCACAGTCTTCTTTACTCATTGGATGTGATAAAAGAAAGCGCTCGAAAGTTGATTCCCAAGGCAATGACGTTAATTCTCTTATATGCATAAATTGAAGACATGAACATAGTCTAATATACATCCAAAGGTAATCAATAGCATACATTACTTCTTCGTGTGCTGAAGAATTTTTAATATTTATTAATTGTTGTGAACAATAATAACGTATTGATGAATATTTTAATAAAGCTAATTCCGGTTCTTTTATCATCAAATTACTGAGTATTCCTGAATCATTAAGATTTGACCATGGTATCCATAGCATTTCTGTTCCATTATTCCATTCCCATGCCCAATATTGTCTAATAAATGTCAATGCTAGTGAATTACTTGAATAAAGAAGAGATGTGTCTGATTTTCTGTGTATACTTGATTTCCAGTGGGTCTTACTTATAATTGGAGAATGCATTTTTGATATTACCATATACGGCAATGAATAATTTAAATTAGATCCATCATTATTATTTAAGCGCATCATAAATTCACTGTATAAAAGTATGAATAGTAAATAAGATACGTCTAGTTTTACGCATTCATGATTTGGAAATAAAAATAAACTTCGCATGACATTTATAAAGACGTCAGTATTAGTTGAAAGTTCATGGCGTACTGTACATTGAGTTGATGAAATTAATTTTAATATTGTCAAAATAGGAATTACTGAATCCGGATAATTATCATAGTCTTTTTCAATCAATGATTTATCAAAAATATCTAAAATAACTTTTAATCCATTTTCTTTTAAAAATAATTTATGAAGTGATGAGTCAGTAAGCATAACGCTGATTTGTACAAGTGCTGATTTACGAACTTTAGGTTCAACATTTGGAGTTTTTAACATCTCTATAACAGACAAAAGGCTACTTCGTTGATAATTTCCTTCAGTTTTTTTCAAACTTCCTTGTCGATCAACAATTAATAAAGAGCCTAGGGGCAGACCGTGTAGTGAAGCTAATTGAGGAAGTTTATTTGATGAATTTTTTTCTGTACCAAGCAAATAAATTAATCGACAAGCTGCTTCTTCTCTGATTGCACCATCACGTGAAAACAGATACCTTGCATTACCTTTTAATACTTCTAAGAAAGGTAATTGAATGCTGGTCGCAATGTCTGGGTCTAACATTTTTGATAAACACTGACCTAATGAAGATTTCATTTCTGCAAGACATTGCAGTAATGGAAGTACTTGTATTAAAGCTTCTAAAAATACCAACCAGCCATCGCCCATTTGTAGTTTTCCTTTTAGAATGTACAATAAAATATCTTCGGCTAAAGACTTTGTTTTTTCATCAGCAACTCCATGACAAATTATTTCTATAAGTAAACTAGATTCAAATAAAAAAGCTACGGAAGTCCAATTATATCTTACTCGTGGTGATTCAATTCCCAAAGTTGACGACACAAGCCAGTGACACTCTTTATAAGTATTCACCCGTATTTCTTCATCTTCATTAGCCAGTAAATATAACATAAGTTTAACTGCAATCGCTTTGTTTTCTTTATCAAGTTTCATATGATATGTATTTTGCATTAAAAAAATATATTTTTTTATGATTGAAAAATTTTTGTGATAAATTAAACATGACTTTGATGTATACATCGTCCTTAAAGTGTCGATAGTTAAATGATCATGACTAAAATTTAATTTCAATATTGAAATAGCAGCTTTCATTGATTTTGTAATTAATCTCGTTTCGTCAAAGAGTTTTATGTATTGGATTTCAACTGTACCTTGAAATCGCCGTGTATACTCTTGTAAAATAATATTTAAATCAGGATACATGAGATAGATCGGTGCATCCATTATTCCGACACACAAAGCAGTTTTTAAGGCACTTGGTACTATATACTCAGCAAGTTCTAGAGGTACCAATGAACTTAAAAGTTTTGTTACAATACACAATAATCTAAGATATGTTATTCTCCAATTATCAGCGGCGCAATAACTTCTGCAGTATTCTAATACATCACCTAGAAGTTTCAGAATAAATTTAAGATTCTCGTGAATTTTTAAAGACAATTGATCAGTAGAAAACCAGATATTAGGCATTACACTTAATATTAATAATTGTACGAGTTCCCAGGTTAAATCTAGGATATTTTTTATGTCTTTGAGCGGTCTTAGTGAGTCATCATAAATAGTTAAAAGTTTTAAAGTAGAAGTAAATACTTCAATACAGAAATTAGGAATCAACATCTGTTGTAATTGAAGAACTGACTCATCAACATTATCAGCTACACTCTGACTCCGATCGCTCATTGCAGCAGATTGATAAGCTTGGTAATTAGCTTCTGGTAAACCACTTTCTGAGCTCTCTCTATCCTCCAGTGACTGACACGAAGAGTCAAGTTGTCCACTGAGATTTTTCTGTCTACGATTAGCAATACCAGGATCGCAGTAATAATAAATTCTGAATCTCAACGAACGAGTGAGTTTATTAAATGTACGAAGAATCACTGGTATTAAATGGCAGACATCTACTTTCGGGTCTTGAATACATGTCTCAAGAAGATTTTGAAGAATCGTTACTATGGATGGTCGTTGAAGGAATACTTCTGCTGGAAAATCTTGAAGCATTACATTGGTAACAAATTCACAAGTGCGAACTATAAGACCGATGTCTGCACTGTTATTTAATGCTTCTTCGATTGCTGATAACACTCCTCGTTCTGAAGATACCAAAGGTTGCCAGGGCATAACCAACCATCGAATTGCTCGTTCAGTTTTTCTTGATAATGGTGTACCAGTTTCCGAAGGTATTGTTAAATCAAGCTGAATTGTGTCATTAAGAGATTCTGTTGAATGATTAATAAAATTATCTTGAATTTTATCATATTCATGATTCACAAACTCATTATTCTTTATGTTGCAATCTGTTTTTTGTATATTATTCTCCGTAACATTCTTCCTGTTTGTGATATCGCCGGCTGATGATCGTAAATCATTGTTGCCCATTGTTTCCAATGCAGGTGACGCATGTTGAAGAACGGCTTCTTCGATTTCATACAGTTTATCATGCCATGCTGAGTCAAGTCGTTTACGTAATTGCCCAAGTTCATTTTGAAAACGTAGCTTGCCAAATGTGCTTGGATTAACAACATTAGTCTAATAAAAAAATACACATAAATTTAATTTAAATAAATATAGAAAAAAATATGAAAATTAAGTTAGCTGACATTTTAAAATTTTTTTAAATTTTTTATTGAAGCAATTTTTTGGAAATATTTTTTTAGTTGTAATTTAATTATAAAATTTTTAGACGTCTGCTAACTTCAGTATCATAAAAAAATTAATGAAAATAATTAAAATAAAATCTTACGGTAATTAGTTGGTGAATTAAATTTAAAACTTTATCTGGATGAGGTATGGTGTCAAATGTAAACCAATTAAAAAGCTTTGACACCAACTCTCTCTTTACACTGTCGCAATCACATCCAAAACCATGATTAAGCTTTGCAATTATGTTATCTAAAGCTCTTAATCGAATTTCTTCTAAGTTGTGATCTAAAATTTTATAAACGCATCAGTAAAATATTTTTTTAAAGACTGTAGATTAAAATAAATTAATTTTTTCAACATGCTCAAGCGCAACCCGGTAAATAAAATTTAAATACATAAAAAAAAATTTATAAAATAAAATAATTATTTAGTAATTAAATTAAGAATATTACTTAGTTTTTCTACATGAACAGAGGTAATTGCATTGGTAATTGACATATTTATAAATAAAATTAAACATTACAACGGCACTCAAGAGGTTATAAACACAAACACAAATAATTACATATGACAGACTAAAATTGAAGCACAAATTTGAAATAACCCAATCGAATTACATGACTATGTGGCGGCAAATATGGCAAAATTTAAAAACTCGTAATAAGATTTTTATTATATATTTTTTAATTTTATTCAATTTAAGAATAAAAATAGTTTTAAAATGTGCCAAACTATTTTTTATAATAATTTATAGTACTAAACTTAGCCTATTTTTGCAATTTTTTGTTTTATTTATTAAATTAGAACTAAAAAACATTTTTCAAAAATTGCACTGATAGTTTTTTAAGTTTTTTACAAGTGAAATTTTGTTTTTATGTTTTTGTGATAATTTTTTCAATAAAAAAAAATTCTGAAAATTTTTAGTATCTAACTTAATTTTCATTAATAATTTTTCTACACATTACACACTTATTTTTACATAATTAATTGCATACTAAACAGTTGTGTTATTTATAGAAGTAGAAACTATTTTAAGTGGATATTTTTAAAAATTTTTGACAGAAAAATATCTATTAACTATTTATAAAGTTTATTAAAATTTGTCTGTAATGTATTAAGCACTAATAATTAAATATTATTTAAATTTTACGATTATGAAAAAAAAATTTCAAGTTCTAATAAATAATAATTATTTATTCTAAATTCTATCCTGAAATAGTACATAAAATAATTAAATATTTCCATATAATTTATTTAAAAAACAAAAAATTTAACGAATGCTAAAAACTTTTTGGCTTCTGTGATCGCACTTAAAACTAGAATAATTAAATATTTTGGAAATAGTTTGAATAATTGTCAGTGTCGTGATCGTTTGCATTATGAGCTAATTCACCAGTATTACATGGAATTGTTGGAATAGTTGAACCTTGAAGAGTAAATCCGTGATAATCTTCACCAATAAGACTGACTGGTGTTAATGGTGATGGTAAGTTTGATGCAAACCCATGTGAGTTATCAATAAATTTATCTGAAGTTTTGTCCATTTGATCATTATCGTTGCTTGAAAAATCACATTGAACATCTAGACTGATAAGACTTGTATCATCATCAGGTTTTGTTGTATCCAGACAACAATCTACAAATGGTGGAAAATCAAATGTCGGTGATGGTGTTATACAGTCGTCCATTGAATTTTTTAAATCATTTGAATGTCTTAGACTATCTGTCTCATCATTGGTCATGCACTGCAAATAAATTTTAGCAATTATTAATTGAAAAAAAAAAAAAAAAAAAAAAAAAAAAAAAAAAAAAAAAAAATTATTTATTGGTTGAATTAAATTTATACCTGAGGAATTATTGGTGGTGGTAATTTATAACACTCCATATCATCACAATCGATATTTGTTGGTACTCGTTGACTTTTTGAAATAATTAGAGGTGAATTAGCTATTGCATCGCTTACTTCTTTTTTAATTCTCGTATGAAATTCAATTATTTCATTTTTTAATTCTAAAGCTTCACGCACTATTTCATTATTTTTGGCTTTTAACTCATCTAGCAGAGTGATATCTTCACACATCATGTGTAAGCTCTGCAATAAATATTTTATTTTATTTTTGTTTATTTAATTTAAATGCCAAGGCAGCAAGCCGAATGGCAAAATTAAAAACATTTAAATATAATTATAAATAATTTTAATTAAAAATTATAAATATTTACACATACCTCGCAAATAGTTAAAGCTGAATCCCAAGTATTCGCAGGTACTCGTTCACCAGACATATAAGCATTAAAATCTTTTTGTGTCATATTCAATGATTCAGCGGTTAAATTTTCAATAAATGAAACAGCACAACACTGTAAATAAAATTATGATTAACTTAAAAATAATTATAATTTTTTTTTTTTGATTATTTAAAATAAATTACCAAATTTGTAAAGTAATAACCTCCTTCTCCAGTCATCAGTCGGCTCGCATTACAAAACCTGGTTATAAAATTTATATTACTTTTCAATCTAGCAGGATTAGCTTTTAATACAATAAAAATAAGGGCCGGAAGGAATTCATCTGCTGATGCTGGGCCACCGACAGACTGTTGGAGCAATTGAAAAATATTACTACAGCAATTAACAACGCAAGCAAGTTTTTCCTGAGGTGCTTTTACTGAATCCATATTTAAGAGATCTAAAAATAAAAAAAATGAAAATTAAAAATTTAAGTAATAAAGTATAAATATTATAATTAATTCAAAAAATTTATTTACCAGTGATTGACGTATAAACTAGCTCTCTAACTTCTGGACTTGTCTCATGTATCCTGCACTCCAAATTTTTTCCACTCACCCAATTTAATTGTCTTATCCTTTAATAAAAAATTTTATAAAATTAGAAACATTAATTAAAATAATTTTAAATCCATAAAAATATAAACAAACCTATTTTGAATAGCTAAATCCTTTTCCTCGTCAGTTGTAAACGGAGGACAGAATAAAACTCGATACAGTAATGTCATTGAGTGTCTCTCAACATAATCTAAAAGCCTTTCTTTAACTTCTGGAGCAACGTTTGCATAATTAGGACTATTTTCCATGCGTTTAGCAAATACTTGATAAAAATTTTGAGTTATTTCAGATAGTTCTTCAATTTTTTTAGCATTTCTATTTTGCAAAATATTACTGACTAAAGAATGAATACATTTCTTAATATCTTTCTCAGCAGGCGTTTTTGCAATCAACATAATTAAATCCCGATTTTCAGCTTTGACTTTATCCAAGTCTTCATTATGATGGATAAGTTCTCTTAATAATTCTTCTTGACCCTGAGCTATAACCAGATGAATCATATATAGATAATATTAAATTCCTAGAATTATACACAATAGAAAAAATAAATAATTAACGTACATTTTGTTGGTGGCTTCCAAAACGCAGAAATATTGAGCAATTTATTTTTTTTTTCTTGTTGCCGTTTTCTATCTTCTCCTTTGTTGACACTGTGTGTTCCTGACTTAGACGTAGTCTCTCTAAAAATCAATTAAATATTATATTGCAATAATAGTATATTCAATTTAATATGACACTAAATACATACGTTTCATGATGTTGAGCTTGTGTTTGACGTTCTCTTAATGCTCGTTTCTTTTGAAGATGTTCACGATGACACTTACTGCAGTATCCTTCCCATTCATCATTACCAAAATATCCACAACCATTTTTACATTTGAGATCAGCAACGTCAATTCTTAAAGATGGTGTTTTGATTGTCCACATTTTGTTTTATTATTTTGATAACTAGTTAATACTTAATAATTTATTTAAATAATTTTACGATAGATATATAACATTTTTTAAATTTAATTATAATTACAAATTGTTAAATATATACTCCTATGCGAACCCTGCTTGATTGACTTTATTTTTTTTAAGGTTCAGACGTACGTAACCTATATTGTAAATTGTAAATCTGACGTTTATTCCACCGCAATACAATTATAGTCGTCTTGTCAAGAGAATCAACTTCGGGATTCAAGTTCTGAGTTGCTGGTTGTTGACGCATGCGCAGTAAATAAATAAATAACATGGCGTAAATATCCCGAACAAACCCGAAGTTCTCTTTCCTGCAAAAACAACTGTAGCTGTCAATATTTTGTTTTAAAAACATTTATCATATTATTTGCTAATTTAATTATGTTAGTGCTTTATAATTTATTGTATACAATAAATTATAAATTACTTTTAGCTATTTAAAGTATTTTATTGAGTATACACTTAATAAACAATTAAATGACGGTCTCGGATCCACTGATTAAAGACTTGAAAGGTAAATTTTAATTTTTAAGGTTAAGATTATTTTTATAAGGTAAAATCTATTTTTTTTTTTAATTTTAATTTTTATTTCAATTAATTAAAAAAATTAATTTTGAATGACATTAAAGTTAGCTGTCACTTGACAATTTTTTTACTTTTTTAACAAATAAATTTGCTTTAAAAAATTATTTAAAAAAAATTGCATTTGTAGTTTTTTAAAAATTTCTAAATGTCAATTTTTAAAGAATATTTTTTTACTTATAATTTTTATTGATTTAAAAAATAAAAACTTGTCAAATTTCTGCTAATTTTAGTATTGTAAAAAGTTATAAGTGAAATTTTTTTTTATTGTCATTGATTTTTTACAAAAATTAAAGAAATTGACAGTTGTCAGCTAACTTAAGTATCATTAATAATTTAATATTATTATTTTTAAGGATGGACGAGAAAATTGACAGAATTAAATGCTGATATAACTGACAGGAGTCCGGATTTATTATTATTCTGCGAATGTTTAGAAAAATGTTTGCAACAGGGTATTATTCATCATCTAAACTCTTTTGGTCTGTCAAAATCATCAGAAGTGTGGGACTGGATCGAAGAATTGATAGAAAGACATCTGGGTGATCTGCCAACATTGTCACTGGCATTTGAAGCAGTTTCACAAAATGAAAAAATCCAAACACCTGTTGGAAAACTGCGGCTATTTATTAGGATATGTTTGATGAAAAAATGCTTTCACTTGCCTGTGCAGATGCTAGTCAGAAAACCTGGAGTGTCCAGAAATTATTACGAACCGACAAGTATTCTTGGTGATGAAATTCTTGGAGAAATTTTTCTTTCAGTCCTATTACAAATCAGTAGATTACAGTTTTGTCTGAATATTCGGAATGCCAGATTTCTTGATGACACCTGGCAGCTACCTGAGCTGCTTATTTTTGAATTAGTGCCTTGTAAGACTCTTGGAGTTTCTGTTTGGTAAAATACTGTTTTTAATTTAATTAAATGTCAAAAATAATTAATTACTATGATACTTAAGTTGACAGACATCTAAAAATTTTTAGAATTGTTTTTATTTATTTTATTTATTTATTTATTTATTTATTTTTATTTATAGTTTTACTAAAGGAAAAGCATTGGTTGTTAATGTCCAAGAAAATTCAGTAGCTGCAGAAGACGTAAGCACGATTGAAATAAAATTATTTGTTAAATTAATTTATTGATAATAAATATTTGTTTTAGGGTAAAGTTGAAGTCGGTGATGTTTTGGATGAAATAAATGGCCAAGTACTGACAACGAATACTCGAGGGAAATTAGGAAAGTTATTAAAAAAGTCATTTGGTCAACCTATAACTTTGCATATTATCAAAGTAATTTATTGTATATATTTAGTATCATAATTTATTAATTAAAAGAAAAATTTATTTTATTTCATAATTTTCAGAAACGTTACAAGTCAAACGAATTGTATGGGCCGATTGCGACCTTGATAAAAAATTGTGGAATCGATCGTTTAAAAGTCATTTTGAAGCCACAAAAACCAGTTGAGTGTCTGGAACAAAAAGCTGTAGTGGAAGTCAAAAAAAATCCTGATAACCCGGGGTACCGGGTTGCGTACTGTGGGAATGTTTCAACAGGCACTGCTGGAGATGTAAAGCAAATCGAGCAGGCTATTAACAAACTTATAAAGCGCGGTGATATTAAATTTATTGATGTTAAGTTTGAGTGCCTAGAAATAGGTATCAAAGTAACACAAGAGTCAGATGACTCTGTAAGTTAATTACTTGCTACCAAGCTTAAATATTTTTTATAATTAATTATTATTAATTTTAATAGGTAATTTTAAATCAATGTTATATGGAAATTTCATCTTGTGGACGTACTGCCAATATTCCAGACTATTTTGCATTTATTGCAGGGTAATTTAATTTATTCATTGACAAATAATATTTTTTGATGTTAAGAGGCACAATTAGTGTGAAATTTAAAAAAAAATCGCCTTTTTTAGGCTGTCACACGTTGTGCCCCTTAAAATAAATCAATTATTTTAACAAATTGGTTCAATAATTTTTTTTTTTTTTTTTTTCAGGGATAAAAACTGCAATTCATCAAAAAAATTTACAGCTTACATTTTTCATCATCGTAATTCTAATGAAGTTCAAACTATTCTGCAAAGTTTAGCTCAAGGTTTTCATCGTACACATTACGCAGTTTAAAGAAATTTTAATTATAAATAATATAAATGACTTTATCTCTTAAATTTTACTAATTAATTAAATCTAACACCATATCAATATAAATTGATTGTCAATACCAAAGAACAACACCAAAGAATTGTTATTAATTTATTTCTTCATAAATAAAATGAATATAAATTATTGTTATTATTATGATTATATTTTAACCTATTTATATATATAACATAAAATATTTAAACAATTGACATTCTGATTAAGTTATAAAATTATAAAGTTTTTATTTTCAAAAATGTTTAATTAAAAAAAAAGGATAAAAATAAATTAACATTTTTTGATAATTAAATTTACTTTTAATATTTCAAAATTTCCCGGGTATTTCGTAATTTGACATTTGCGCAGAAAGTCAACACTAACCTCTCGTTTTATTTCATCCATCGACGTCGTCGTCGTCGGCAGATGAAAAAAAAAATTATTCCAGTGTAGTGTAAAGTCTTGTCAATCCCAAATAATTAAATAAAAATATACCCAGGTATTTAAAAACAATTATTAAACAACATTAAAATAAAATTATAAATACAAAAATAAAATAAAAATTATCAAGTATTAAATTAAATTTTTTTTTTTTTATTAATTTAAGTCGTAAAGTGTAATCCGCACAAGCTGTTTTTTAAAATAAATATAACAAAAAAATGGCAACAAATAATGGCATCACTGAGTCGCAATATTTTCACGAGGACATAGTGTACAGAGTTGACAAAAAAGGCAACGTTGAATTCGGTATTGTCATGGAGAATGACGACCAAGATATGTCTGACGAAAGTGAGGACAGTGAAGGTGGTCCTAAACGTAAGAAAGGTGAAATACGTGTTGTCTGGCATCCTTCTGGAGTTAAAGAGCTCATTAATTCAAAAAAGGTCAGCTGTTAAATCTTAATAAATAATTTATTATTTTTCTTTTATGTCTCTAATTATCTATTGATGGTTTAGGTTCATCTAGCAGACAGGTCATTGATGCCTGGAGACGTAGTGCGACGTATGATCAAAGGTAAAGATACACAGAGAGGTTATTGCCGTGACATTGAGCTCACAGCTTGTGTTCAGGTAATTGGGACCAAGCAAGTATTGACCAACATCAAAAGCGAGAATTTAACTCCTCTTGAAGTAAGTATTTTAGTGTAAAATGAATGAAAATTAATTTTGCAGATATTTGATAATTTTAAGAATTTTTTTAACAAATAAATTATGGCAAAAAAAAAGTAGAAAAAAAATTGACATGTAGAAATTTTAAAAAATAAAAAATGCAATTTGTTAAAAATCATTTCTTGGAAAAAATCTATTTGTCAAAAAAAATTAAAAAATGGTTAAGTAACTGCTAACTTAAATGTCTTGTAAAATTATGATATTCAAATAGAGAGACATCTGATAATTTTTTAAATTTTTTTAATGAATAAGAATTATATTAAGAAAAATTCCATTTTTAGAAGCTCGAAAAAATTATAAATGAAATTGTTACGTTCTCGAAAAATCATATTTCCTAGATGAAGATTTTTATTAATTTATTTTTCCCAGGCGGGCCTCGTGAAGGCGTCGATTTAAATTTAAAATTTATAAATTTTTTAAAAAATTAAAAAAAAAATTTAATTATCACAATTTAAACAAATTTTGCGAATTTTCAAAAAAATTAATTATTACAATTTTTACAAATTTAAAAAAAAAATTTATAAACTAAAAAAGAAAAAAGTTGATTGTCACAACTTTCGAAAAAATTATATAATCTAAGACTCTACTGGGTATAATTCAAATTATACGAGATATTTTTCGGATTATATCCAGTGTAATCTTACGCGGCATAACCAGAAAAATTACTTGGTCAAATCGGAGATTACACTGAGTATAATACAAAAATAATATATAGTATAATCTGGATTATATTTTATGTTATTTGAAATTTTTTTTCGACACAGATAACACTGAGTATAATATGGGAGGATATGCAGTGTAATTTTGTTCTTTCCGTGTAGTTTATTTTTAAATAAAAATAAAAAAATTATCAAGTGTCAGCTGATTTCAGTGCCATTATTTTAAAAATCAAAAAAATTAAATTTTTTTTTCTTTTAATAATAATAATTTGAATTAACTTAATTCTAGGAATTCGGTACGGATATTGCAGTCTGTATGGATTCCTGGGTTGGTGGAATCAGAATGGTCCACTTCAAGCTCTGGTTAGCGACTCCAGATGGTTCTGATTTTCCTCATTCGTCAGAGTTTTATCCCGGACAATGTCTGTGGGGACCGATCCAGTGTCTAGAGGACGCCGAGTGGATCCAGTGTTCCAAGGAGATGCTGTCAAAGCGTAAATTTAAACCTCAAAAGAAAACTAAGATAATAGTGCAAGAAGTGAAGGCTGACTGGGTCGGCGTACACTGGCAGTGTCGCGCGTACTCCAAAGACGGCGCGTGGTCGGATCAGGCCCAGCCGAAATTTTTAGTCGAGGGGGCGGATTTAAAAAAGCTCAAGTTGCTCAATGTCTTTGAGCCTTCAACCCTTCAGGTGGGGGATCGAGATTTCTATGTCTACAAAGGGACTGAGAATGTAATAACTCGCGAGCAGTGGCGCAAGCATCAGCGCGAAGTCTTTCAGGTTCCAAAACCTAGTCCGAGAAAGTCAAGAGCCAAAGTTGAGGATAAGCTAAAGAAAGATTTAGATAATAAAAATTCACGAGACTCGAGTGTACAAAATGGGAATAATTTGATGCCTCCTAATCAGAATCAAGGGGGCAATACTGAGAGTTCTGATGACTGGGACACTGAAGACACAGGAAGCCAGAGTGATACTGCGTCGATGTCCAGCGGAGCTTCTAGTCTTTCTTCAATGGGGAAAAAAAAGAAAGTCCCCGCTCTGATGACTAAAGTACTGAAGAAAAAAAAGCTAGTCAAGGCCAAAAAAAGAATACCTCCGGCGCCTTTGGTTCCTGGGTCAACTATTGTTGTAGAGACACTGTCGACTAATACCAAAGCCAACGTTGTCTGGCAAGACGGCTCCGTGGAATTGGGGATCCCTTCTACTCAACTTTATCCGATCCATCACCTTGATGACAAGGAATTTTTTCCAGGGGACTTTGTCGTCGATCAGAAAGAAGAGTCTCGCATGTACGGAGTGGTCCAGAGTGTCGACCATCAAGGGCGGACAGCCAAGATAAAGTGGTTCCGTACCTACACGTCTAGTCAATCGCCTCAGCCGACTCTTCTTGATGAGCGAGAAGTTTCGGTTTATGATCTGAAAGACCATCCAGATTTTCAGTATCGTCCGGGAACTTTGGTAATTCGAATTGCTAATTTTGAGGGCGAGGACGCTGGTTGTACTGCTGGACAGGTGTTAGATAATTATCCTGAGGGTTCTGTTAAAGTTTGGTGGGTCGACGGACACGTGAGTATGTGCTGGCCGCAGGACTTGTACAAAGTAGGAGAGTACGACAGCGATGAGCGCGAGCTTTGGGATGAAGTTTCTTCAGACGCTTCTTGGGAGACGGAGCTCGAGGATTGTTTCATTGCAGACAATGACGGAACTGAGCAAACGGAGAATATAAAACCTAAGCTAGCTGCTCATATTGAAAAAGCTAGGATTGCAATGTCGAGATTGGAAGAAATTTTCACCCAGAATCCAGCTCTGCAGACTACTGAAGTCATGCGGAAATTGTTGGAGGTTTATAAAGACTGCCGGTACATGGATAAATTAATGGGAACTTCTTTTTTCCATGAGAGTAATTTTCAGGGGCTGCTGGAGCGCGTGAGAGAACGCGGCCGTGCCAATGTGGCCCAGAGAATGGCTGATCAGGTCACTAGACTATTTACTCATCAGTCAGGTGGCTCTGAGTCCGAGGACGGGGATAATATTGAAAATACTGCGGGCGCATTGGAGAAAATTGCGACGACTATACGCGACACTGTTGAAGCCTGCGCTGGGAATTCTACTGACAATCCTCACCCGACTGAAGATTCGGGACTTTTTTCAGCAGAGCATTCTAAAAAAGAGTCCGGCTCCAGTGAATCTAGCGGTGAATTTCCTCTCGATGATCGCTCACCAGCTCCAGGAGATTTAAGTATCGATGAGAACGGACAAAAACCTCGCGAGACATTTTCAAATAGTCATATTGCCAACTCTCATGTCTGCGTTAAATTATGTACATTGATAAAAGCTCAATTGTTGTTAGCTCACGCCGAAGTCTCCAAGAGATTCGGTCTAGCTCGCATGTCACTGTCCGACGCGGCTAAAAATGGCTCACCGCTGAAACAAGATAAAGCTAAAGAAGAAACTAAAGACAAAGAAAAAAAAGTTGAAGCAATTGTTCTGGATTGTTCATCATCGGATGTTGAAATACCACCCCCGATTTATTCTGATGGCGAGGGATTCACGATAGAAGAAAATGCTCCAGACAGCCACAAGTTTAAGCTGACAATGTTCCAGCCAACAGATCCAGCTAATTTTTTCCGTACTGTTTCTAAAGAATTGAAGCTGCTGCGCAGCTCTTTGCCACCCGGCATCTGGGTCAAAGGTTTTGAAGACCGAATAGATTTATACAGTGTCATGTTCCGAGGTCCCGAAAAAACTCCCTACGAGGACGGTTTGTTTTTATTTGACTTTCAATTATCTGCTGATTACCCAACAGCACCGCCGCTCTGTCACTACATCTCTTACTGCAGCGATCGGCTGAATCCGAATCTCTATGAAGACGGCAAAGTCTGCGTTAGCCTACTGGGCACTTGGGCTGGTCGTGGAACTGAAGTCTGGACCAGCTCTTCGACACTTCTTCAAGTAATCGTGTCCATTCAGGGATTGATACTTGTCTCCGAGCCGTACTTCAATGAAGCTGGCTTTGAAAAGCAGAAGGGCTCACAGCAAGGTCGCGAAAACTCCCGTATGTACAATGAAATGGTGGTACTCAAACTTGTTCAATCGCAAACAAAATTACTTCAACACCCACCGTCGGTTTTTAAAGATGCGATTATTGAACATTTTAAGAAAAATGCAGAGAAATTGCTTGAACGACTTGATATTTGGATGGAAATTTCTGAACAACATAATAATCAACATCCTTTGTCTCCACTTACTCCTACTACTTTTAAAGACTTTGCACAAATAGGTAAATTTTATTTTTTAAATAATTAAAAAAAATTTTTTTTTATTTAATTTTTTTATTAGCTTCTTTATTTATTTTTTGAATCATTTTTTTTTAATTAAAATTTTTTATTATTTTTTTTAATTATTTAAATAATTTTTAAAAAAATTAAAATCTAGTTTAAAAAAATTTTTTTTTGTTTTTTATAAAAAAAATTTCAACACTTTGCACAAATAAGTAAATTTTATTTTTTAAATAATTTTTCAATTTTTTTTATTTATTTATTTTATTAGTTAATATGCTTCATTTTTTTTAATTAAAATTTTTTATTGTTTTTTTTTAATTATTTAATTATTTAAATAATTAAAAAAAAAAAATTACAACCGAGTTTAAAAATTTTTTTTGTTTTTTATAAACAAAAAAAAATATTTTAAAATGAAATTTACTGGAGCAAACCTTCAGAATAATTTTGTAAACATGAAAAAAAAATCTTATAAATAATATTACTCGTGGAGAGCTTTATTGTTTTATTAATTAATCTTATTAACTTTTTTTATAGATAATAAAATTCTACCGGAATTTCCATTAGTACCAGCGTCAAAAGGATTTTGTATAACATTAAGAAAAACTCTAGCAACATTTAAACAAGCTTTAATTAAGGAAGGAATACTCAGTAGTATTAAATTAGTAACAACTGGAAATATTCAAGAGAATAATACCAAATCGGCCGGAAATTCGTCAAAATGCGCCAGCGAGACCAAAGATACAATAAATAATATAATAACTACAAGTACTGAGTACGTTAGTATAAGTGAAACGAAAAAAGATATTACGGATAAAAATTCCAGCTAGCCACAAGGTAATTTCAATTATTTAGAATACAAAAATTGCGCGGCTATTCGGTAATAATTAACCAAAATAACAATAAAAAATAATAAATAAGCAAATAATTATTTAATAAAATATTAAATGAGAGAGCTAAAGTATTAAATATTTTTAATGTTCACAATTGGGTGAATTTAAATAAATATTATAATTAGTTAAATCTCTCTCTCTCCTTTTTTTTTTTTTCTTAAAATCTCAATAGCTGAGCCGTTGACTTTAATTGTAATAAGAGAGACTAATTGCACACTTGAGTAGAAAAGTTTGCGCATAAAATTAAATTTGGTAGCCTTAAAGTTTTTAGAGTGATAATAAAATAAAAATTCGCAAAGCTTTTTAGTGATAATTAGTTATCAAATTGAGGAATATAAATCTATATGAAGAGGTAATTATTATAGAAACATAAAACAAGTAAATAATAACTTTTAGCAATACGTTTGATGCCTGAGGGCGCAAATCTTGGTGATAACATTTTAAATAATTTAAAAATAATAAATAAAATGTTAATAACTCTAAAGAGGAAACGAAAGATGCAATAATTCACGTCTTTATAGGAATATTTACGATTGTATTATCATTTATTTATTTATTTATATTATTTTTTTTATTGTATAATTTATTTATTTACTGAAATAATTGCAACACCGTCAATACACCGAAGTCATTAAATTACATGCCATCCAATTGATAAAACGAAGGGATATTAAGAATTTTAAATAATACTTTATTTAAAATTAAATTATACTGTGGAGTTTATAGAGTGCTTAGTGCATAGCTTTAGACTGTAATTATTAAAGTATTAAATTATATTTATTAATTACACGTGTATACGTTAAAATATTTGTAAAGTGTTTTAAGATAACAAATGGATAAGTAATTAAAAAAAAAAAAACAATTAAATAATAGCTATTAATATATAAAAAATGAAGGATTTGCAAAAATTTTGCGTATAAAGTCAACGGGTGGTGTAATATTTTTTTTGTTAATATTCAAGACTTTTTTTTTTATAATTTAAAAATTCTATAAAATAATTTCACAAATTATAATAAAAAAAAAATTTAATTGCTTGCATTTTTTCTTGATTTAAAAAATAAAATCAATTAAACGCTAAAATAAATAATTTTAATATAAAAATATTCAGTATTATTTCTTCATTAAAAAAAGTATTTTTTTTTTTTTTTTTTTTAATTAATTTATATGCACAATTAATATATAGGGTTTGATGTTCTTTAATAAATAAGCGAATGAGGTGCTGAGTAGATAGAAAAATGTCACGAAAGAATCATACTGCTTATTGAATAATAAATTTAATTAGGAATTATCACTTATGTCTTTGTTAAAATTTTTTCTGTTGAGGACTGATGGAATGTGATTTTTGGGATGCCTTTAAACACTCTGTGCCAGCTATTTATACTTATATTATATTTAAAAGTGTTAAATTTATTAAACCTATGCTATATTTTGTCGCTGTAATTTTATTTTGCCAATTCTATTGATATCTAATAATAATTATTGGAAAATAATTAAATGTGCAATTGAAAACTAAGAAAGTTAATAATAAAGATCAACGCCCATTAAAGCTTTATGTAAGAAAGATATATATATATATAATTTAATAGGGATTGATTCATTTTAATAGACTGTAATCCCGTTTCCTCAGTTAAATAAAAAATCTTTTGTCGATTAAAAAAAATTATTTAATTTATTTTTTGGGTTGCGGTCAACCAGTCAGATCGACAACATTTCGAATTATCTCTCTAGAAAATTTAAAATTTCTCTACATTCAAAGTTTATAAAATACATTAGCTTAAATAGAATATCAGCCGAAAAATAATTTTATAAATTATAAATTTTTTTCCTTTATTCAACATTATATTTTTCGGAATTTTAAAATTTGTAAATTTAATTATTTTAAATTATATTTTATATTTACTTTCCAAGTTCTAGTCATTTATTAATTCGGAATGTCGTCAGTCTGGCTAGTTGACTGCAATCCTATTTTTTCACCCATTTAGAGTATCCGGTTTCATTTCTAGCATCCATAAGAGTGAGAGTTGTTATCTCTATGTGTCATCAAGATAACGTGGTTCACCTGTTATCAAACCTTATCTTCCTGAATCATTCTCTAACCAGTTTCCTCTCAGCTCACTTAAAACTAATTTTACACAATAAAAATGTTTAAAAAAAATTTATTAGTCTACCTAGCCATCGGATTCTGTAAGTAAATTATTATTATTTTTTAAACTCAATTAATTTTTGTTAAATAAATTTTAAAAAATTTTTTTTAGTGATACTAGGCTGTTTTATAAACCAAGTTGAGGCTCGTCGTAAAATTTTACGTGGAAGAAAAACTATTACGCGTCAATATTACCGTAAGAACTCTAAATAATTTATTTAAAAGTGTTAAATATTTAATTTATAATTAATTAAAATTTTAAAGGTGGTCTTGCTATACCAGCGTGGTCAATTGTGGTCTTAAGTGGCTTAGCGATGTTAGCAGTAGGCGGTGGACTCTATGTGGCGCTTAAAAAAATAGTTGTCGACAGTTCTGACGATGGAACAACAAATTCTTACCATCCCGCTATTCAAGATGATGTATAATTAATAATTAAAATCATTAATGTATTATTAATTTATAAATGGAAAAATTTTTTGTTATTTTTTTTAAATATTATTATTAAGTTCAAAACTAAAAATTCATTAATAAACAAAATCAATCGATTTGTACAAAGAATTATTTTAAATAGTGAAATAATGCTTATTGTTACTATATAAGACAAAATTGTCTTAATAAATCTAATTAATAATTAAATTAATATCGCATGACCGACAAAGTAAATCTTGAAAAAGGTCTGATGATATTTTAGACAATCACTGTAACGAAATAAATCACTTATACTTTACAATTACATCTAAATATTTTAGATTATTTATTTATTTATTATTATTATTATTATTATTATTATTATTATTATTATTATTATTATTATTATTATTATTATTATTATTATTATTATT